>JASDQU010739034.1:192443-205106 GCA_032191745.1 Picea mariana
TTGTCTGTATGGGAAATCGATCAAAACGCGATAACTTTCCCATACGACGTCCATTTGAGAAAAAACATATATGGATGGAATTAGTGTGATGAGACAGACATAATGGCACTGGTTTCTTCCGATTCCAAGAACTTTGAGTTTGATTCCTTCCATGATCCATTTTGGATCAGATATATACTGTTAATAGATGCGAGGGGATCCACAAATGATGAAGATTTAACCCAAGGTACCTAGTACAATATATAGATTGTGAATAGAGGATGTAGTGTTGAATACTCGTAGAATCAATCGATTAGGGGTCAATGATGTAAGCCTACTTTCGATCATGAGGAGGCCTACCACTAAGGACTGCAAGCTCCAAGGTACTATCTGGTTCCTATATCCCTCTCCTAGATAATTTGCTAAAGTTGATAGGAAGATATTTGTAGAACGAGGTCATTGATGTACCCCCACTAAATCGACACGAAACAGAAACTGAGAGATGATGTGAATAGAGAGTATCACAAAGTACAACTGACACAGGGATGACCAACTCAAAAAGTCAACAAAATAATATATGGCCGACTCAGGATTAAGCTTCCCTTGAACATATAGCAAGACACAATGGTGTCTTGGAAATGAGACACAAGAGCTAGATGAATATAGTGCAACAACACATGAGACATTGAATCACTCTCCGTGATGACTGGAAGAGTAACCAACTAGAGGAGTATTCATGAATCATATTATTGGGACAACTCCTAGGAAATCTAAAACCCAACTATATGATGAGGACTCAAATAGGTGCCATGTTCAAGGGTGACTCGACTGACGCTGCTATTTTGAGAATAGATGAATGGTGAAAAAACCCCACTCATTTTTTTTCAACTTTTGTATTTTTAGTCTCCTTCATGGTTTAATGAGCATGAAATAATGAAACAAGTATAATCAGTCTCCTTCATGGTTTAATGAGCATGAAATAATGGCACAAGTAATCTTGATACCTTTTTCATGTCCTTTTATGAGTATGAAAATGAGATAAAACTATACTCATCGGAAGAGAATGAGTGGATTAACAACATGTTCCTATGTTCTAAGCACATGGAATCGACCTAAACAATGAGGAATGAAAATGGTATTGGCAAGTGAGATCCACTCTTAACATTTATTCTTTCCCTAGTTAGATGGATGTAAAATTGAGGCCAAATAATGCAAGAGGAAGATGGTCAAGGATACTGCATAGCAATAAGAGGGATATGGGAAAAAAACAACACAACAAATGCATAGGTGACTATTAAAAACATAAAAACGTTTTTGGGAACCCCCACGGGATGTGGAAAGAATAAAGACAAATAACGGAGAATGATGCTCAATATTCAAGTCATGGAGGGGATAAAGGAGGGATCCCGGGCCTACAGGAAAAACACAGCATGGGCACCAAACAACAATTCATGTGCTAACTTTGGCACCCATGAAGGGTAGGAACTACCAAACCAGTTACGATGTGAAAAAGGAGTGTTTAAGGTCTCAATCGGCTAGTTTTGAACCTAAGGCATAACACTGAGATTATGGACGGTTAATAATGCAAAGAAAAAAATGTAGGGAAAAACGTATCCCTTTATGCTAGTTTGGAAACATGTACCTCAAGTTCAGTGGATGTCGTCATTTTCATAAAACAATTCCCTGTATCCTGTCAACACATGTAAACTAGATTCTAGGGGTCAAAACACATAGTGAAATTACATACATATATATATATATATATATATATATATATATATATATATTTGGATTTTTTGGATATGATAAAAGTACTCACACCACACACCTATGTACATTACACTATGCATCTTGATGATTTAAGAAATGTAGAGCCCATTGAAAGGCTCAATCCAAAGATCCTTTTCATAATAGATGAACTCATGGGTCGATGTTGACATCATATGGCTCACCATGCCATGGAAATGCCACATAAGAATGAATCTTTGCGATTGAAGATACTCATCATGAGTGGTTTTGTGATCTACAAAATATCCTTGATAAGCTCCATCAAGACATGATTAAAGTACAAAACACAAATATTCGAGGGAAGGGGTAGCAGAGTATTATGTGGCAAGTTATGAAAAAGAAAACCGAGTTGGAAAAGGGTCAATACTGGGAGGTCTACTAGATGCTCGAGAAAATTCCCCAAGTCTCGGTTCAAGACTCATCATGCTAACTCTCATTTGTTTCGAACTAAGAAAATATGATTGATGTGTCACCTCATGTGTTGGATTTTTTTTTAAATCCATGACATCCAAGATGGCCTTTTCTGAAGGAAACTAAAAATCAAGGGAGTCATGTGAACTGAGAGAGTCAACAACCCATTCGAGCAGAGTAGGTTGATCACACTCCATATGAGGATGGAGTTTCAGACCAATATCAACAGATGATGATTGGATTACCAGATCAAAAATATCTACCACAATGAGCGGCATTGATGCTTCATATTTATCAACATCCTCAGGGTGAGGTACCACCCAAGGGTAAAACGACCCGAGGGATCCACTGGTAAATGACAAAATCATTTTGATAGGAGCTACATTAGTAGTGGGAGACGGTGGGGGAAGGGGAAATATTCCCACCAATGAAGGATATTTAAATATTCTCACATCGATGTTGACAAAAGAATATGTGGTATCATTGAAAAAGGTTACATTTGACCCCACATTGGATCCAAGGTCTGGGGTACAGATTGAAATTTGATTGATTATGAATATTTTCCCTTGGTGAGGGAAGCATAGGACCCTAAAGACTGAAGAGAAAATTGAAGTCATCTCGTAGAACCATGTATGACCAAGTAACATATTGTACTCAAGAGGTGTGTCAATGACCTCTACCGCCACATAAACAATCTTTCCACCTAACTAGATGGGTAAGGAGGTGATTATGCCATGAGGCTAAATCATGTGTCCATCAAATTCTTTTAATAGTGTTTCAGACGTGTCGAGCTTAGGAGAGTCAAGGGGGCTTCCAACAAGAAATGGAAATGATGCAAGTCAAGGATCCTTCATCCACCACTGTCTGGTAGATGTTTTTCTTCAATGATCACACTATCATTTGAAAGGAGACCTAATGGGAGAGCCTATGAGTAACCTGACTAGTCTCAAAGGATATCAAGCTCAACTCTGAGGGATCAACACAACCTATGGTAGAAAAAAATGATTTCCATTGCATGGGTAAGCTTTGGAGGACTTCAAGCGTCGACATGGAACAATGTTGTAACTATGCACAACCCAAGTGTTGGGATTATGTGTCATGCATCGAAGAATTCCCTTCGAGGGGTGAAGCGATGTGTCAAAAGATGGCTTCTCAATTTGAATAGGACCACTAGGTGGGGAAGAAGATGTTACTTTTGATGCAGTATGAGAAGACTTGGTAATGTCGTAAGTCTTGGATCACATTTACAAATTGATTGTTTGGTCACACATGAAAATGGAAGTATTCAACGAAGATCCTTTGTGGTGAGGGGCACCTACCATTCCCCCTTGCAAAGGGGAAGACTGTGTGGAAACCATGTTTTGAGTTCAAGGGGGGAAAGGATGGTTTAGTACAACAAGATGTTGGGTGGCCCATTGTTGTGTCAAGAATCAATGGACTTCATCCTTTCAAGGGCACTAGTGAGTAGGGTGGTTGTCCACACAAATCATGCAGGGAAAGTGACTCTTTATCTTTTCCTTAGTGCCTCTCTCCTAGTTGTTTTGGATAGAGACAATCCCTTTCTCATTGCTGGAATTATTTTTCTGTTTTCATTTATTCTTGCCTTTTGGTTATTGAGGATCCTTCGGTTGCATGGAATGCATTGAATTTACCTCAGACGTTTGAGAGGGGACTGCAATAGTTTGAGCATTAGCTCCAGAAGACGGTGGGTGTTATGTAATCGAGATATGACCCATTTGTTCAACTAACTAGTGCATAGATGCATGGGAAACAAATCCAACCACACTGACGACATGAGTTCCTGGGTTTGGCTTCCTTGGATCTGTCGATGACCGATGATCATTTGGAATAATTTCATATGTACTCGATTGAGAATAAATCAAGTTTAAGTGTTGGGCATGAAAAATGGCATGATACTTAGTATCCACCCCAACCATAGCTACATCTCAAGAAATAGGTGGTAGGAGGGACTTGGTGAACCACTCCATAAGGAGTTTGTCCAGAATCTATGTCTTGATCATCCTACTCCTCTGACACAACTCATGTATATAATCGAAAATATGCATGGCATTGTATTGAAGCAGTGAAGTCAAGAGCTTAGTTCCTATCTCATCCCATATGGGAAATTGGTGATGCATTAAAAATCTCATTGCTAGATCGTTGAAGATCTTAAAGGAACCACCTTTTAACTCAATGTACCATTTGGCGACAACTCCAGCTAGGAATCTCTAGAAAAGACACATCCTCACACTATCATCTATCAATGACTTGGATGAACACCATAAGTGGTATGTCATGATGTATGTAGAGGGGTCCTCTCTTGGATTTCCATTGAATTTCAGAATATTTGAAGGTATCTTGGACAACATTGCCGACCATGAAGGGTCATGGGATATAGGTTCATTCCTTAACCATGAGAAATATGATAAATCTAACGTTGCAAGGAAAGGAAACAATGCAAATGAATATTGGGAGGGAGGTGAAGTCTCTGCTATCCCAGATGGACCTTTCGGTCCACCTATGTTGGTACTACTGGAGGGTTGGGGAGTTACTGAAGAGTGAGTGCCTACTAGGATGGTGTCACCTCTAGGAGCATGAATACTCCCAAAACTAGAGATGCCCCCAAGGGGTAAATGTGGACCCTCCAGGAAAAATATTCCCAAAGTTAGTTCTAGGGAAGAAACCCCTAGGACCGAATGTGGACACAAAAGGAAAAACTCCCCATGGTGAAAAAATTCCCCCAAGGGATGTTCCCCAAGGGAAATTTGTGCTAACCCAAGGAAAGTTAAAACCTACAGATCTACTACTACCCCTAGCCTGACTAGGGACAATATCACACAACTAGACATATTCCATCCAAAAGGTGAACTAGTTCTAGAAAATACCAAGCTTCTCATAGGAATGGTGGAGGTGGAAGGAATTATGCTCCCCATGATGAAACCAAAGCTCTTCCCCCACTGAAAGAAGATCCAAAGGTGGGTGTCGAGAGATATGGGATGGGTGTAGAAGTGTTTGGTAAAATAACATATGGATATGAAGACATGACTAACATCACCTAGATCAAGGAACATAAAGAAAATGTGATGGACATTGTGGGTCCAATGGAGCTAAGAGGTGGAAATGTGGAAATTATGGGGATTCTCCCGAGAGGATTTCCCCCTATCCCACTTGATGATGGTCTTATAGGCTCAACTACGTTAGAAAATACACTCATTCTTGACATGGTGGGAGGATGAGTGAACAAATAAAAAGTCTCACTAACTATTTCCCTTACTTGGACTAGTATAGGGGTGTTTGTATCGGTAAAAGGAGGATTAAAATTCATTGAAGGACATTCTTCTACCACTTCTACCTCGAATAAACTAGTTTCATCAAAACAAATTCCAATCCCTTCAAAGCATTCATTGGATATTTCATGTCATTTGACAGGCAATTCTTCCCTTGTAATAGGCTCAAGTCCTTGTAGTTGATGGGGCCAATGCAGTAATTCAACCATGGTGAATAAAATATGTTACTATTGAAATAAAAATCAACCTATGTCCAACCTAGACTCAGACTCAAAGAGCAAACTCATAATCAAATCTAGGAAAACAACAAGAAAACTAATTGTCTAAGGGGCCTTCCAAAAACCAACCCTATGGGGGAGACAAATTCCCCACAAGATTGATTAACGAAGGTATGAGGATCAGTTTTGATTATCTATGTGAAACAACCTTGATCAGTGCAATCACCCTTTATTAAGAAGGGCACCCTCAGGGGGAACTGAGACTATGATTGAACATCTTCCCCAGGTGTTGTAACCCTTGAGATGTTTCTGGCTAGGAAACTATGCCAAGGGATCCATAAGATTTTATTGAATTGTTTTTAAGTGGATATGTCCTAAAACAAATTATTCTTGTTTCTAATTTACGGTTGTATCTTTAGTATTTGAATATTTAAATATTTAATATTAGAATCCAAATCATTCTATGTTCTAGACAATTAAGACTTTAGAAGATGAAAGGACAATTTAGAGAAAACAAACTGAAAATTAATATAGTGTGTCCTCTAATAAATTACATAACTTTCAACAAGAATAAATGATGTTTGATTATGTATCTTAAACCAAAATATATTTTGAACAAAAGGAATACTTATTTTTAATTCAAAATGAATAATAATATGTAAGCACACATCTTCTTTATACTCACATTATATTTGAAGAAACCTATAACTTTTAATGATACATTTGCAACATTATGATGGTAGTTGTTGTACTAAGTCATCACAGACATGGAAGTAGATACATTTAAGAAAAATCTAAGAGCATCAAAATAACATAATGAAAGAGAGATCACATAATCTAAAACATAAAAGTTTGAGTCTTCAAAACTTCCATAATTTTTATTAAAGCTTAAGCTTGGGCCAAAAATCTCTCCTTACATTGAGTTCTCCTAAACATTTATACAAGCTAGGTTGAAACTAAAAGTGTTTATTCAATCATGTTTCTTAGAATATTGAGATACAACAAAATCTTTTACTCCTTGAAAATAGGATAGTTGGAGGAGTCAAATCTTAATTTTCCTCATCTTCTTTGGTGAGTCATCCCGCCAACAATTGGAGAAGGAGATTCCAAGTCACATCTGAAGAATACCTGAATGATTTCATTTTCTTGAATGCAATTTCCAACTTAGTGTATATTTCGTATGTAGGGGTATGTGAGAATAATTTATTTGTCTTCCATAAAAGATATAAATCATATATGAGTAGGTAAACAATGGTCTGACCTCTTAGGGTATTGGCCATATTTTGAAACTTATGATCTTTTTCCCTGGAAAAGAACAAGATTTTTCTCTAGTTTTGAAGTGAGAGTAACTTTCCATCTTTATCCCAAGCTGAAGGTAACCCCATCTTCACTAAATTCTCAAATTTGTTGGAAAACGATTCTACATTTCTTTTCAATGTTATGCATTCATTTTGAGCTTGATGTATTAGATTCCTTGTTGTGAAAATTCTTTCATTTTCTATCACCATTGTTGTTCTATTATTAACAC
This sequence comes from Picea mariana, assembly GCA_032191745.1. Taxonomy (NCBI): domain Eukaryota; kingdom Viridiplantae; phylum Streptophyta; class Pinopsida; order Pinales; family Pinaceae; genus Picea; species Picea mariana. Next base: position 199,655 of record JASDQU010739034.1, read on the forward strand.
CTTTTATTGACAATATTTCTTTAGAATTAGAATTTATGAACCATATCATTTGAGTGGCAACTTGTGGTCTTATTCCTAATTCATGAAATGATTTTTGGATTACATCATTTGCTTCATATACCAACAACATTTCATCATAAATTGTTTTTAAATAATCCGAAAGCTTGGCTACTTCAATGATGATTTCATCCAAGATGATATGTTTGGATCCTACCAAATATGGTTTATGTGAAAGTTTAGTCTTCATCTGTTCCATATCATTTAACATCTTAGCCTCCAATTTCGAATATTCTACAATAACTTTGTCTTTGTCTTTGATTTCTTCTTTCTAGTATGAGATTGTTTTCTTTAAGATTTCAATTTCAACACCTTTTGGTTCAGATCTACTAATTCCCTATATAGTCCAACTGTTGGATTTAATGTATCTGTTACTTGAATCATAGAAGATCCTCCTTTCAAACTTTCAATCTATTTTTCATTCATTTCCATCTTCTCTCCCATCTCTACCATTTTCTTCACAAGTTGATCTTTCTCTACCTAGATCACTTGTAGTTATGGGTTCTATACATGGTCAATTCCTTGAATTTTAAGCTATTTCTTAAGAACTTGGATTTATTTGTCCTTTGTTTTTATCAATGCTTGAATGGATGCCTTATATTTTGGATTAGCTCCAATTTTTATTATCCATTGTTCTAGCTCCTCTACTCTTATTTGTATGGTCCTGATAGCCAACTTTTGATTCATTAACTGGGTCCCGAGCTTATCATTTATAGATTTAGGTTTCTTTATTCCAATATTAGTGATCATGGAATCTTTTTTTATCATTTCTGCAGTTTTTTTGTGCAAGTCAAATTTATCCAAAGGATGAAAAACATTTAGATCAATGGATATGTTTGTTACTTTTTTATGATCTTTTGGATCCATGACATCTATATGCAACCTCCCTTTCTCATAATATACAATTGAGATCATTATGGTATGATATGCATCATAGTCATATACTTTAGGAGTTATACTCTTCTTAATGATTTCATCTGCCTTTCTAATTTCCATGAATTGTTTAACTTGTCTAATTGCTTTGATTGATCACTAGTCCTTGATTTTTTTTCACTTTGACTTCCCACACTTTTGAGATTTTCTAAAGATATTACCTCTACACTCACAGTAGGGCCCTTTTTCTTTGGAATTAGTTCTTCAGGCAATTCTGGATCTCTTTCTTCTTCAAGTACTTCTAATTTATGCTTTTTAGTTGATCCTTCTTCCCCTGTCTCTAAATTATTTGCGATAGGATCTGAATTTTTCCTTTTGTATGTCATCTCAAACAATCATGGTGTTGGTGTGATTCGATACTTTACTGACTGATCATATGATTTACCATGGATCTGTAAACTTTTCTGCACATCTTGCCAACTATCTTGATTTTCCAATAGCTCTAGTTTCTCTTTTTGATGATGTTGATAAGGAATGTGCCCATGTGAGACTCTTTTTGATGAAATTATGCCATGAGGGTCATAATTACATGGTTATCCTTGTTGTAATACCATAGTTGAAAGAATATTTGTTGTCACAATAAAATCACCTACCTCCTTCTTCAATTTAAAATTTACCTTATATTTATTTAGCACAAAGTGAATTTCATCAGAGTTCAATCTTTTCCTAACATATGCAAGAGAAAAAATTATTGGGGTCAAGAAAATAGGCAAAAGAAAGGGAGAAAATTGACTACTATAAACCTTGATTTTAGTATAATGTTCAAAGATATACAAATCTCCCACTCTTTTATCTCGGATTAGTTGTAATATTTTTTTGCACTCCAGAAATATTCTAGGAGGAACATGATTGTGTATGATTTGGTAGGATTTAGGCATAAACTAATCAACATATTATGGAAATTCAACATTCAAAGGTTTCTTCATAATCATAGAAGTCTAGTGAGTAACTGAAGTTGGGTTACCAAGATAATATTCAACCTTTATACCTAGATACATAAAATGAAAGGATTGTGTAATCAAAAAAAGGTGAACCATGTAAGATTGGTATTTGAAGCTTTTGAGAGATTCAAATTCAGAAAGTTGGTAGTGGATTTGATCTTATAAGAATTGGGCATATTAAATTTAGTGATGGGTTTGGTTGTAATTGGGTAGTTTGAAACCGTAATCCCTAACAAAAACTCATCAACTGTCAAATCATCTTTTATCCCCAATATCATAGAAATCATAGAAATAATTTTCTGAGATGTCTCATGAAAGAGATTTGATTGAATGACAACAATATCACCTGGAACATCAAGATTTGTATAGAGATATGATTGTAGCAAGGTATCCCTTTCTTTTGATTCCAATTCTCTGAAACATTTAGCGGCTACTGGTTCATTTAGTGCTTCGCTATCGAGATTTAGTGGCCATCTCATCATCTCATTGATAGTCTAAGTGGTTAATTCAATGAGAATAGACCCAATTGTGGAAATGATGGTTCTCTTGGATGGGATGTAATTCTCAACACACCAAAATACAAACTCCGAGAAACGATATACCAGGGGTACTAAAAATTTGGGGAGGTCAGATTCCCATGCATAATAATGGCCAACCAAATACCTAAAACTTGGGTTTTCCTGCTAGTGTAACATAGAGGGATCAAAAGACAATACAAGATCGAAAACATCCTTATATTTGTCTACAAGATCTTCCTCTACGACTTTCATATCTTTCTTACTTTATGTAGGTTTAGATGATTTCATTTTTGGAAATGAAAAAAGAAAGAATAAAAAAATATTTAGGTTTACCCATGGAGGATGTTGATTGGTACAAGTATCAGACTAGAGTGGTGATGGAAAATCTCGCAGGAAGTGTTAGTTGGTCAATCGAACACCTTTGAAAAATAAAAATAAACCAAACGGTTGACCTTTCCCTCCTTTTACATTCAAAGTGTATACATGTCATTTTATTATTGGAAAAGAATTAATTTAAAAATAAAAATTTTAAATGCTTTACCTTTTTGCTGGATGATGTCACACTCGACACGTGTCGACTTTATGTTGATTGTGGGGGGGTCAGGCATGGTTAGGATACCACATACCCTAGGGGGCACAATTCATGGATGGGAATCATGTCAAAAGTGAGCTAACCCAAGTAGATTTTTGTGCCCCCGTCCCTCCCCACCCTTATGTTAAACGTCGAGCACGTGGGGGGGGGGGGGCAATCCACTATGGACCATTGATATGATGATCCAGGAGCACGATGTAATATGCAAGAATAAACACATTTTAATAATAAAAAACTATATAATAACTAAACAAAAATGGTTAAATAACAAAATCATAAAACTTAAACAAAATTTAAACTATATAACAAAGGTTTATAATAAACCATTGTTTTATTAAAATAAAATAAACTATTCTAAAGGTAAAAAAAATCCTATGACAAATTTATTCGAAATTAAAATAATTTTCCTTATAGTTATATATGTGTGTCTGTGTGTGTGTGTGTGTGTTAAGAACCAAATATCAATATAGCATAGAAAAACCTTAGAAAAAGTACACAACACCTTGAAAAAGAGATAATTTCAGATAATAAGCCTATTCGAGGGGGCAACCTCCATTTACCCCACTTAAATTTTCAAGTACAATATGATTCAAAATGAAAATGCCTCCTTGGTATATATAGGAGACTAGGAGGTATAATTACAACTAATGGCCTAAAGCCGACATAAATAAAATAACATTACTAATATAATATGCCCCAATTAAGGGGTAATGAGCCAATATTAGGGCTTAACATGCCCCTCCCCTTGAGACAAGTGTTTTCCGCAATGCTTGAGTAACTCTGAATGCTTCTGTATAAAACAATCATCTTCCCAAGTGGAATCTTCAGCCGGTAGTTTCCTCCATTTAATGAGATACTCTGAAATGGATCTATTCCTCAGCTGGTGAATTCTTGTGTGAGTGATGGCTTCAGGATCCAACATGATTTTTCCTTTCTCATCAATTTTTGACAATATATTTTGAACTGGGATCTTGTCGCCTATAACCTTCTTTAAGCATGAAACATGGAAAACTAGGTGTACTCGTGAAGATGCAGACAACTCCAATTTGTATGCCATAGTACCAATCTTTTGCAACACCTTATAAGGGCCATAGTACTTTGGTGATAATTTATTATCCTTCTTGGATTGCTTGAGGGACATTTGTTTGTATGGTTGTAGTCTTAAAAACACCCAATCCCATACTTCAAAACATCTTTCACTACGATGTTGATCTCCTTGTTGTTTCATGTGATTATGTTCCATGGTCAGGTTGTACTTTAAGATTTGGAGAACTTGTTGTTGATTCTCGATGTGATCTTCCACTGCTTGAACCTTATATTTTTATTTTAGAGAAGAAGTGATGGAAGGAGGGTGGTATCCATAAAGTGTCATAAATGGTGTCATTTTTGTTGTAGTATGAAAGGAAGTGTTATACAACCATTCTGCCAAGGATAATCATTTGAACCATTATGTTTGTTTATCAGAGACAAAGCAACGAAGGTATCCTTCCAGAAATTTGTTCACTGTCTCAGTTTGTCCATCAGATTGAGGATGATACAATGAGCTATGAGCCAATTGAATACCCAAACAAGAAAATAATTCTGTCCAAAAATGTCTAGTGAATATGGGATCTCTATCACTTACAATAATCCGTGGGCTGCCATGTAGATTTTGAACTGTCTCCATGGATGCGGTGGAAACTGTACTAGCTTTGAAGGGATGAGAGAGTGCACAAAAGTGTGCGTACTTGGTCATTCTATCAACAATCACCATGATGACACTCTTTCCTTCAGACTTTGGTAACCCTGTGATGAAATCCATGGAAACCTCCTCCCAACACTGACTTGGGATGGATAATGGTTGTAAAATACCCGGGGTATTAATTGTTTCCACTTTATTTTGTTGGAAAACCAAACATTCTGCCACACATCTTTGAACATTAGTTTTAAGGCCATCCCAAAAAAAATCCTTCTTGACTCTATGGTAGGTTTTCAAAAATCCCAAGTGCCCTCCTACTGGAGAGGTGTGCAATTCCAATAGTACCTTTTGTTTGAGTTGGGAGTTCTTACATAAATATAAACGATCTTTGTACCATAGTGAATCATTTTTCCATGTAAATGTATCTGATGCACTGGAATTCTGCCGCAACCTTTGAATGAGAGTCCACACTTTTTCATCATTCTTCCATTCATCCCTTGCTTCTATTATCCAATCAGGTTGGATGATCGAGATAGCATAGAGAAAGGCCTCAACATATTCATCCTTTATTGAGAGTGCATCTGCCACAACATTTTACTTCCCCTTTTTATAGACGATTTCAAAATCATAACCCAATATCTTGGTTACCCATTTTTGTTGTTCTTCTGAAGATAGTCTTTGTTCCAAGAAGTATTTAAGACTATCATGATCTGTTTTGACCTTGAAGTGCCTA
>JASDQU010739034.1:221926-231931 GCA_032191745.1 Picea mariana
GACGACAAGGAGCAGACCGCTCTGATACCACTGATCCGGATTTTATGAGCAGAACGAAATGAATACAGATTATTAATAGGTGCTTAACACAAAAATAACAGAGATACAGTAAAACTGGTTTTCTATTAAATAACGAAATAAGCTGAAACTGTAAAAATGCAGCGGAAACAAGCTTACTGGAATGGTGGCGGCTTATCTCTGAGAAGAGATGTGACGGCAGCGCACATTCGCAAGAAGATGGTTACAATGAGGCTCTGAAGGCCTTTTTACAATAAACAGGAATGCCAAAATTCCTCGACATCCAAAAACCTAACCCTAGGAGATGAAGCGCCAAAAGTCATGTGGGCCCCGTTTGGGTAAGTTGGTGCATCAACTTCCCGGGGTCGTAACTTTTGCATACGATCTCCGTTTTAGGCGTATGATAGCTCGTTGGAAAGATCTATCCGATAAATACTACTTTTGGCCGGAGCAACATTGATATATGATCCATGTTGCTCCACCGTTTTCCCAAAAAACATCGTTTAGGGCCTCAAAATGGCCCCGGAAGTTAAAACTGCTAAAAATAGTAAATTACCAAAATTGCCAGAAACATGTTTTGGGCCAGTTGGAGAAGGTGGGTGGCCACCGATATCCACCTGGATCAGAAACCTATAACAGAACAATACTAGCACTTCCAGAATACATTCAAAGAAGTATTTGATATTGGAGTAAATTAATAACAACAGGAAGACAACTAATCAAAAATCATGTGATCTTAAGATAATCAATATTTAAGAACGAAAGAAAACTCAATTTTGAGTATTGATATTATCCATCATTTAACATTAGAAATAAATTCCACAATAATCAAATGATCGATTGATCACACATAAAAAATGGAATAAGAAATTATGGAGAACATTCGATAAAAAGTTAACGCTTTTGTTTAAATTGAGATTTTTATGCTTGCCCTAAATTTTTACAAAATTTAAAGGGCCCCCATTAGAATCTTGATAATTATAATGAGCCACAAAATCAACCTTTTCAAATAGTTCCATACCTTGGCTTGCTTTGAGACAAACTTAAGACATTCATTATAGTATGAGACATTCATTACAAAAGTATATGTCAAAATTTAGAAACGAGCATAAAAATCTCAATTTAAACAAAAACGTTAATTTTTATCGAATGTTTACTTTCATTTAAATTATGATTTTGTGTTCTTTCTTTTGCTCATTAGCAAGTCTGACTATTTTGAATAATGTGTTCAATACTTCATGAAATAATATCTTGGTTGGTTTCTCATTTTCATAAAATCATTTTGTGATATTAATTAATTAAATTATTTTTTCATTTTGTATCTCATTTCAAAATAAAAGTAATAATAATAAAGAAAAGAATTATCTATTATTTGTTTGATTTTGTAAAAAATAAAAATTAATATTTTTCTCTTCTCCATTAACTTGAAGCTTCTAGAATTTTAAGATCATATTTGAAAGGAAATTATAAACAATGTTTGTTTAGAACTTATAGTTAGTTTAAATTCATTTTTTATTTTATTATTCTAGATTTTGTTTTATTCACAATTTTTAGGTTATTAATTTTTAGATTATTAATTTAGGTTTTTTTCTATTTCACAGGTTTCTATTATCAAATATTTGATACAGATCTGATCATGTCTTGATTTTACTATCCAAATACGTTCAATATGATTGATCCAAAAATAATATTGGATTGCTACAAATAATTTTATGAGCAACAACAGATAAAATTTGGAAAGTCGTCAAGATCAGACAGACAATTTTGCAGGACTTATTGCAGCCAAACCGTGAGGAATTCGATGAAACGGTTTAAAACCCATTTCCCAAATGGACCCGTTTACCTTTCTTGAAGAGATTTTCCCAAAAACATGCACGGTTTGAGAGATATTGATGTCTCTTTATGAGACAAATTTCAGGTGGCGAAAATTATTAGTGACGCCCAAACTATTCACTCATTATATAAATATATGAGAAAGTTTAGAGCCATATGGATCCAAGAATTGGAGAGAAGGATTTTTATCCTTTCTCTTTTGTATATTATTTCTTTTGTAAACTTTTTTTCTTTTCAAATGGAGTAACGGATGGTTGGAATCTTTAGGAGAATGGACGAGTATTTTCAAAGAAGAATATGGAATTCTAGGTTGCTTATTGGCTTTTGTCTTGTGAGTAAAATGGTTTTATTTTTATTATAATATCTTCATATTCTTTGAGTAATTGATTATGAATTGATTTAAATTAGCTTTAGTCTGTTTTATCAATAAATGGATAATTGCTATCATTTATGTATTAATTTTTTTTTATCTTTAAGAGTTTATTATCTCAAACAAATCTTTCAGGACTACAGTATGGGCATGCGATTTTGAGAAAGAATATGGGAAAGCAATTCATATTTGGCTTTAGACCTGTGTGATGCTTATTCCATTTTGTTCTTTCATTAATGTTGTATTATGAGAATATTATTATGGTTGATTTTAGCTTTAGCTTGTCATCATATGGTGTTTTCATATTGTTAAATGTTATATGTTGTCCATAATTTCTTATTCCATTTTTTATGTGTGATCAATCGATCATTTGATTATTATGGAATTTATTTCTAATGTTAAATGATGGATAATATCAATATTCAGAATTGAGTTTTCTTTCGTTCTTAAATATTGATTATCTTAAGATCACATGATTTTTAATTAGTTGTCTTCTTGTTGTTATTAATTTACTCCAATATCAAATACTTATTTGAATGTATTCTGGAAGTGCTAGTATTGTTCTGTTATAGGTTTCCCTTAAAAACAGTATAGGCATGAGCTCATACAAGATAGAAATATAATACCAATTTCGTTGATCAGCTACATATTATTCTGTGTGTTATTTAGTTAAGTTGTTTATGAATGAAACAATGATTACATTAATTAGCTTTGACTGTTTTTGTGTCATTGTTTCAATCGTATTCATTTAGTATTTATTCATTTAATATCTTTAAAAAAAAACCAAAAAGAAGTGTTGTTCATATTTGATTTAGAAACTTTATCAAACAATCATTTTCGCAAAATTTTATGCAAACCTTCTAAACTATATATAAATTGTTCATAATCAATTGTATATTCACATTCTTAAATAAATATTTGTAATTATTGTGTCGATTGTTAGAATATTTTATTTAGTTAGTTTATTTCATTTTTCTATTTTTAGGACCCTAGTTGGATAAAAGAGCCATTAAACCTGTCAGAATAGGTTATACCAAATGGCTTGGATTATTTAGACAACCCCGGACCGGATCTATTATTCCAGTTGACAACATGTCAAATTTTCCCGTCAACATACCTATATCCTATTAGGATACTACAGAATATTAAACCCCTTTGTTATGCTCTCTAATTTCTCACTCCTAGTTAATCTGCTAAGCTACGAAAAAAATACAATAGTATAGAATGAAAATCCTTCTCCTCCTAGTGGCTCAGTATTCAACATAGCGCAATAGCCATATATAGGCAGGTTTTTGAATTCCTCAACCTGTTATAGCTTTAATTCCCACTATATAGGCCAGAGAGGAATTCATTAGAGGATAAAAGCCAAAAACCACATTTTCCCTAAATTTTGACCCCTTTTTTAGCAGTATTGAAGGTCCTCGCAAGACACCCAGTAGACAACAAGAGAGGACCTTTGCTTGTCAACAATGTTCAACAAGAAAGGCATTGTCAACCTTATAGAATCAGGGAGTTAAAAGGTGATAGGTGAGGGATGATTTGTATATTCATGGAAAAGGACTAGGAACTCACATCATTCAAGTCTCTAGTGGCCTCTAGAAGATATAGAAGCCTATCCCAATCCTCCTCCAAGAGATATATAACAAAGGAAAGTCTTGGGAAAGAGGAGGAAGAATTGAATGGTATTGTTATGTTTTCCAACTACAGAGGTATCCATCTACTACAACCAGGAGTTAGTGAAGCCTAGCCTAACCAAGGAGCTACAAGGAGAGGCAAGGAGCAAGGAGGTTAAAGGCACTTGCATCAACATTTTAGGTATGCTTGTCTCAATGTAATGTTATTATGATTAATAATATATCAATGGTTTTTCCTCCATATTATTTGTGTTTTGTCATAAATGATAACAATTAACCATGTATTGATAAAATAGACTAAAGTTAATTTAAATCAATGCATAATCAATTACTCAAAGAATATGAAGATATTATAATGAAAATAAAACCATTTTACTCACAGGACAAAAGCCAATAAGCAACTTGAAATTCCATATTCTTCTTTAAAAATACTCGTCCATTCTCCTAAAGATTCCAACCATACGTTACTCCATTTGAAAAGAAAAAAAAGTTTACAAAATAAATAATATACAAAAGAGAAAGGATAAAAATTCTTCTCTCCAATTCTTGGATCCATATGGCTCTGAACTTTCTCATATATTTATACAATGAGTGAACAGTCTGGGTGCCACTAATAATTTTTGCCACCCGAAATTTGTCTCGTAAAGAGACATCAATATCTCTCAAATCATGCATGTTTTGGGACAATATCTACATAGACAGTAAACGGGTCCATTTGGGAAATAGGTTTTCAACCGTTTCTTCAAATTCCTCACGGTTTGTCTGCAATCAGTCTTTCAAACTGGTCTATCTGATCTTGACATCTTTCCAAATTTTATTTGTTGTTGCTCATAAAATTATTTGTAGCAATCCAATATTATTTTTGGATCAATCATATTGAACGTATTTGGATAATAAAATCAAACCATGATCAAATCTGTATCAAATATTTGATAATAGAAACCTGTGAAACAAAAAGAAACCTAAATTAATAACCTAAAAATTGTGAATAAAACAAAATCTAGAACAAAAAATAAAAAATGAATTTAAACTAACTATAAGTTCTAAACAAACATTGTTTATAATTTCCTTTCAAATATGATCTTAAAATTCTAGAAGCTTCACGTTAATGGAGAAGAGAAAAATATTAATTTTGGTTTTTTACAAAATCAAACAAATCATAGATACTTCTTTTCTTTATTATTATTACTTTTATTTTGAAATGAGATGCAAAATGAAAAAAGAATTTAATTAATTAATATCACCAAATGATTTTATGAAAATGAGAAACCAACCAAGATATTATTTGATGAAGTATTGAACACATTATTCAAAATAGTCAAACTTGCTAATGAGCGAAAGAAAGAGCACATAATCATAATTTAAACGAAAGTACACATTCAATAAACGTTAACGTTTTTATTTAAATCGAGATTTTTATGCTCGTTTCTAAATTTTGACATATACTTTTGTAATGAATGTCTCATACTATAGTGAATGTCTTAAGTTTGTCTCAAAGAAAGCCAAGGTATGAAACTATTTGAAAAGGTTGATTCTATAGCTCATTATAATTATCAAGATTCTAATGGGGGCCCTTTAAATTTTGTAAAAATTTAGGTCGAGCATAAAAATCTCAATTTAAACAAAAACGTTAACTTTTATCGAATGTGTGATCAATTTAAACAAAAACATTAACTTTTATCAAATGTATGATCAATTTAAACAAAAATGTTAACTTTGCATCAATGGAATAAGAAATTATGTCATGATGATACTGCATTTTTGAAAAGAAATATTCAATGAAAAGCAGAGAGAAAAAGATTTAAAGTGGACTTCCCTGACAACATTCATATTATGGTTCTCTTGGTGTACCCACTTGTGTTCATAACTGCATTATTACACAAATAAATATTGAGAAATAAAACTAAAGGAAACCTACTCTAAACTACTAAATAGATTAAAATGCTAAGTAAAATCGTATTTCCAATGCAACCACAAGAGCATCTTCAATCCCACAAGGCATAGAAGGTTGAAAATTAAAATAAAAGAATGTAGCATTTGTAGATACAAAAGAAATATGCCATGCTTACCTCCTATATATTCTTTGAAAAGCAAAACAAACATGGTCTTACCATTATTTTGAAACTTCTTGATGTACGAATCCTCCAACCATTCTGCAATCTGGTCGTGATATGGGTCATAATGGCATGGAAGAGTGTAAGTAAGTTTGAAAAACTTGTCAATATTATGGGGACCTGACATATCCATCAACCAAGGCCAAAGTGCCCCATCCTCCTGACAATTCTCCAAGTGTTCATCAATTTCTTCACATGAAGGATATAACAGAATCATGTCATGCTTACTTCCTATATATTTAGGTAAAAACAAAGCACTCACAACTTTATCTTTATTATGAAGATTTTTCAGATACGAATCTTCAAGCCATTCTAAGATCATGTCATAAAAATTAGGATGCAAACTATGATTTTGATAAAATGGATATATCAATGGAGAACACATCATAAGAGGATTCATGACATCAATTAGATTATTGGTTTGAATGATTCCTTTGATGAGATTGATCATTTCAAAATGTAAAGCATAAACATTAAAATTCAAACTAATCAAAGAATGAATATGCAATGTAGAATATTCGATCTCCATAAGAATGAGTGCATTGTCTTTTTCAAAAATAAATCATGTAAAATCATCTTGCAACATGTCTTTTTCCCATGCGAGTGATGAAAGTGAAAGAGCGTCAAATCCGATTTCATAAATGTTATCTTTGAAATTAATTTCACCAAATATTTACATATCGAAAAGATTAGATTGTGATGGAAAAAAGTACGATACTGTGGGTAAAATACCATGCACACCAGAATCTAAGAAGAGATCGAGATATAGAGAGTAAAATGAATTAGAAATGAGCACGTGAAAAACTTCTCTTGAGCTATGATAATTAACAATGGTATTATCAAGACATTCATATTCACTTGCCTTAATACTTTCACTCTCTTTTGGTGATAAATCCTTCAACATAATACGAGCATCTAAATTTGTCTCTTGTATGATAGATAATTCAAAACTTATACGAAAAACATTTGATCTTTCTTGTGAATAAGGTATGATTTGTAGATGAGGGTTTAAGGTTTCTTCTTCCAATTGCAGATCTACATCTCTAATCAGTTTCATTGGAATGTTAGAATGCTTAAGATCATTTTCATCACCTAAGTGTTCTTCAATAACTAAATTTAAGTACTGATTAGAGAAAGGGTTAGAAGAATATGGACATTCATCTTGACCCAACATCAAATCTTCTTTCATGATGGTCAACAACTGAGTATACAATGATTCAGAGGAAAAACCAATTTGATTGTCAGTAAGAACATTTTTAATAGATTCTACCTTCCTTGCTTGTTCAAAATTTTCGGATAGATTCCTTTCATCCTCCGAACAAAATTCTTCTCACAATTGAGTGGTAGGATTTGCAACTGATTTATCATTTGCTATTGAATGTGACTGGATGAAAGGGATGCAATCATCATAGAGGATATTTAGTACAAATGACATGTCATCGAGATTAAATTTACAGAATACATGATGGATTCTTGTTGAAAAGTCTTCTGAAGATGAATTTCCATTGATTAGTAAAGTATGAAACTCTTCACATAATTGATTGTAATCATAGTTTTCAAAAGCATCTAAAAATTCATCTACAAACTGAAACCAATCAATAATGTGATATGCTGGAAAAGACTCAAACCAATGTTTAATCCGACCCCTGAAAGTAAAAGAAAACAATCTGCACAAAACCTTTCAATCAGAAATATCATGCTTGATGCATTTACACCAAAACTTGTTAATATGGTCTTTTGCAGATACATTCCCCCCACCATCAAAGGCGAGTTTGGACAAGAGAGAGACTGTCTTGTTGGGAATATCCGGTAATGAGAAGTGGAAATCATGTTCCAAAATAGTGATTTGGGCAGCCATGGGAAATTAATTAAATTTGAAACAAAGACTCCTATAAGGCCAGCTTGTTCATCTTGACTGCCTTCTAGTGCATTTCAAGATGACACAAAAGAAGGATTTATAAATCTGGAATTATGAAAGGCTAAGGGGTGAAACATTTAATCATTAAATTTACTCAGCCCTCCTTCTAGCATCATTTGTTGACAAGCAAATTTGACATGTCGTCAACTGGAAGAATAGATCCAGTCTGGGGTTGTCTAAATAACCCAAGCCGTTTGGCGCAACCTATTCTAATGGGTTTAATGGCTCCGTTAGCCAACTAAAGTCCTAAAAATAATAAAAGAAATGAAACTAACCTAAAATATATGATTCTAACAAATGATATATTACTAACTAATGTTTATTAAAAAGAAATGTGAATATAAACAATCTATATACAGGTTACAAGGTTTGCGTGAAATCTTGTGAAAATGATTGTTTTATAAGGTTTTTGAATCAAATATGAACAACACTTCTTTTTGTTTTTTTTTAAAGATATTAAACAAATAAACACTAAATGAATACGATTGAAACAATGACACAAAAATAGTCAAATCTAATTAATGTAATCATTGTTTCATTCATAAACAACTCTAAATAAAATAAAAGAATGCATCTACTAACCCCTAACTGATCAATCAACTAAGTTTATCTTCCTATGTTGTATGAGCTCTTGTCTGCACTGTTGTTAAGGGAAACCTATAACAAAACAATACTAGCACTTCCAGAATACATTCAAAGAAGTATTTGATATTGGAGTAAATTGATAACAACAGAAAGACATCTAATTAAAAAATAATGTGATCTTAAGATGATTAATATTTAAGAATGAGAGAAAACTTAGATATGAATATTGATATTATTCAACATTTAACATTAAGAATAAATTCAAAAATAATCAAATAATAGATTAATCACAAATAAAAAATGGAATAAGAAATTATGGACAACATATAACATTTAATAGTATGAAAACACCATATGATGACAAGCTAAAGCTAAAATCAAGCATAATAACATTTTCATAATACAACAATAATGAAAGAATGAAATGGAATAAGCATCACACGGGTCTAAAACCAAAGATGAATTGTTTTCCCATATTTTTTCTCAAAATCACATGCCCATATTGTAGTCCTGGAAGAATTTTTAAGATAATAGACTCTTAAAGATTGAAAAAATTAATACATAAATGATAACAATTAACCATGTATTGATAAAATAGACTAAAAGTAATTTAAATCAATGCATAATCAATTATTTAAATAATATGAATATATTATAATGAAAATAAAACCATTTTACTCATAGGACAAAAGGCATTAAACAACCTAGAATTCCATATTTTTTTTTGAAAATACTCGTCCATTCTCCCAAGGATTCCAACCATTCGTTACTCCATTTGAAAAGAAGAAAAGTTTACAAAATAAATAATATACAAAAGAAAAAGGATTAAAATCCATGGCTCTGATCTTCCTCATATATTTATACAACGAATGAACAATCTCGGCGTCACTATTAATTTTCGCCACCTGAAATTTTCCTTGTAAAGAGACAAATATCTCTCAAATCATGCATTTGTTTTTGAAAATTCCTACGTGTAAGGTAAATGGGTCCATTTGGGAAATGGTTTTTCAACTGTTTCTTCAAATTCCTCATAGTTTCGCTGCAATTAGTCCTGCAAAATCACATGTCTGATCTTGACGCCTTTCCAAATTTTATCTGTTGTTACTCATAAAATTATTTGTAGCAATCCAATATTATTTTTGGATCAATCATCTTGAACGTATTTGGATAATAAAATCAAGCCATGATCAGATCCATACCAAATAAATGATAATAGAAACCCGTGAACAAAAAGAAACCTAAATTAATAACCTAAAAATTGTGAATAAAACAAAATCTAGAAGAATAAAATAAAAAATGAATTTAAACTAATTATAAGTTCTAAACAAGCATTATTTATAATTTCCTTTCAAATATGATCTTAAAATTCTAGAAGCTTCAGCCCCCGAGGGGCAGCTCAATTGGCAAGTGTCGTGATATAGCGTGTTATGTACAATGAGGTTCCAAGTTCAAATCCCCCCGACTTACCCGTGCCTGCGGAAGGGGCATACGTATGGCACCTGGAGGTTATAGTGGTAGCGGTCGGAATCGACC
>JASDQU010739034.1:231981-263433 GCA_032191745.1 Picea mariana
ACTTACCCGTGCCTGCGGAAGGGGCATACGTATGGCACCTGGAGGTTATAGTGGTAGCGGTCGGAATCGACCCCGTGTCATGCGAGTACGAGACCGGCCCAGTTGCCGATTCCGCCAGCATAAAAAAAAAAAAAAATCTAGAAGCTTCAAGTTAATGGAGAAGAGAAAAATATTGATTTTGGTTTTTTACAAAATCAAACAAATGATAGATAATTTATTATTATTATTATTGTTATTATGAGATGCAAAATGAAAAATAATTTAATTAATTAATATCATCAAATGATTTTATGAAAATGAGAAACCAACCAAAACATTATTTGATGAAGTATTGAACACATTATTCAAAATACTCAAACTTGCTAATGAGCAAAAGAAAGAATACATAATCATAATATAAACGAAAGTAAACAGTTGATAAAAATTAACATTTTTGTTTAAATTGAGATTTTTATGTTCGTTTCTAAATTTTAACACATACTCTTGTAAAGAATGTCTCATACTATAGTGAATGTCTTAAGTTTGTCTAAAATCAAGACAAGGTATGGGAACTATTTGAAAATGTTGATTCTGTAGCTCATCATAATTATCAAAATTCTAATGGGGGCCCTTAAAATTTTGTAAAAAATTAGGGGGAGTTGTTGGGGCCCAACAAGGTATTCGGTAATTCCATAGAGAGTTCCTTATCCTTTGTACTTGCATTATTTCTATACCAGAGAAAAGAGAACAAAGAAGCCTCGCATTCTAGCTAGGTTTTCTCCCATAAGGGTTTCCTAGAGAAAATATTTGTGTTATCTTGTAGATGGTGTAGGATTGTACTTTATTGTTCTTTATTTTCCACATTTTATCTATTTCATGAATAAGTAGAAAGTCAATAGATTAATATTCTAGAATCTGAAGGAATTTAACCTTCATAGTGTAGATTTATTTTTTATTTATCATATCTATTGTAACAAATTGTTCCAGTGGAATATCCATGGCAGTTTACATATTAGTATCCAAATAAATATCCATCTTTTTTTTTTCACTAAAATATAGTTTTTTTCCTAGGGTACTTAAAATCCTTTCTAGTAGATGTTTTTTCTAGCATAAGGGACATGATCTATTTTGAGTGTCAATCCTTAGGTCAATATTGGTAATTTGACAAATCCACCCATATATTTCAAGCTTTTTTCCCAAAAAAAAACAAAAAAAAAAACATAACTTCAATTCTAGAGAAAAAGAAGGTACAATCCTTAGGAACACAATTGCTTACTAAAAAAGAATCATTGTGTGTGTTCATGAAGTTATCATCAAGAAACCATAAAGGATACCAGACTCCTTTTCCTAGAAAGGACAAAACAAATACTTTCATCTACCAACTACATTCAAAGGCTTTGAGCCTACGTGCCAACCAGAGAAGTGAGATGAAATAATAAACCCATATAAAAGAACCAAAGTAAATCACATTTTAGTATAGACACCATCCCTTTTGGAGAGAATCTCTCCATCAAATAATTTCTCCAGGACCAATTTATTTTCAACCAAAATTAAATCTTCTTTGGACAAAGAAACAACATAAATGTTAATTTCCCTAAAATATGCATAAAACTGAGTTGATGAAAGATAGCATAGATAGTATTCAATCGCTGACCAAGTTGCTAAAGATCCATATTATCAAGATGAATTTCCTCCTTCATCCAATCGATAGTCAATTTAGAGTCACCAAAGACCTAGAGATCATACACATTCCTCTCCACAATAGACTGTTGGATTACTGAGAGGGGGGGTGAATCAGTAATAGAGAAATTTAATCCCTTTTAACCATATAATCCTAGTGTTATATCAATGAATCATTATCATCTAATAATTGTAGAGTAAATAAGAAATGAACAAATGAACAAACATACACATACACAGTACACTAGTGTTTTACGTGGAAACCAAAATCAGGAGAAAACCATGAAATGGTTTTTCTTATATGTCTTGAAGAATTACATTCATTGGAAGCATCAACTTCCTTTGTTTTCCAGCTGCAACTGGAAGGAGGCTCCAACCCCCTAGTTTCTCAGGATACAACCTAAGGGAAGCTCCAACTCCCCAATTCTATGGCTACAACCAGAAGGAGGCTACAACCCCCTATGTTCTCCGGCTACAACAGGAAGGTGGCTACAACCAAATGTCCTTGCCTCGTCCTGCCACCCTAAAATATAAGTAGAATGATGGAACCACTGTCAACCTGTCACTGTGATATATACCGCTGTAAACCTATACCAATAAATTTGAACCATGCATCAACCATGCATCAACCTGTACCTCAACCTGTAATCAACCTGTACCATAAACAAGTGCATCAACCATGCACCAACCTGTACCAAATAACTTGTAATCAACATGTACCATAAACAAGTGTGTCAACCATGCACCAACCTGTACCAAATAACCTGTAATCAACATGTACCATAAACAAGTGCATCCAACCATGTACCAAGTATGTACCAATCATGTGTCAACTAATCATAAACTATGAATCATCAATATGTACCAACATCATCAACTATAAACCTCATGTATGTGCCAACTCATCAACTACTTGTCTCAACCATGTACTCAACATGTACCTCAGCTAAACTACCTCATCAATTTCATCATCCAAATCTAATTTTTAGCTCTATAATAGACCTGGTGTATATGATCACATTCATGCAAACCTTCCTTAACTTCAACAACAATAGACTAGCATTTTCATCAAACTTTTCTTTAGTCTCACATGCCTAGTTTTGGAGTAGTCAACAACCCTAACTTGAAGTAATCATAAATTCGTACCTATAATGTATAAATATCTGAAACTGATACACAATGTTCTTCATTGTGTTTTATGCAATTCCTCCAGGTGTCACTACTTGGAACCTCTCAGAAAAGGAATTATAGAAAAAATGGCATACCTTGTTGAATTATGGCTTATTCTAGAGAGCACTTTGTAGAGCATTCCCACGGAATATTAGTTGAATAGATATGAAAATATGATACAACATAATACAAACTGTACCCTAACCAAAACATTTGGTTTCACTGAATTTGGATCTGTTATGAAGAAGTTATGATATTTTTACCCGAAACACATGTTTTTGATTAGTTTCAGGACTAGCCACAAACCCTATTTTCCACGGAGTGTAAATCCAAAAATAAAATGACCCACAAGATGAATTATTTACCACAATTAATTGGATATGTTTTATCAAAGGAATAGAAATTTCATGGTCTGAATCTTATAGAGAAAATGGTAAGAAGTCATGTAAATAAGATACCTTAGAAAGAATTTATCCTTCCTTGCATTTCGGCCTTGTTTTCTTCACCTTCCCTTAGAATTTCGGATTAGATATCCTTGGTTACCTAAGACACCTATATATATTCAATATTCTCAAGTTTGATTAAAATGAGAGATCCTTTCCTCTTATTTATACTCTCCAAGTAGCTTCCTTAAAAACATATTCTAGGTCACTTGGCCCCACTTTCCTTATTTTAGGGTTAACCCACTTCTAATTTCTCTATTAAATTTATTATTGAAATAATTTATTTTGTATTCACTTTAAACAATAATAAACTCATTACTTCACTTTATTATTTACCTTTTAAAATATCTTAAACCACTTTGACTACTTTGACTTTTTGGGGCTTTTAGATGACATATGAGGGTCCTCCAACTTCGTAAGGCTATAAATCTCAAACCGTGAGGAGTTATGTGACGTTTCACATACCACCAGAAATTGAATGAAATGTACTATCCACATAGAATAGTATTATCTGAAAATATATCATAACGCATACCGTTATCCATCAAACAAACTTGGGTCCATTACCCAAACTTGGGGTCTCCAACCTCTCATGGCCATAACTCTCTAACTGTGAGTAGTTATGTGATGTTTCACATACCACCGGAAATAGAATGACAAGAACTATCCATATAGGATAGTTTACCTGACAAATTCACTGTCCTTAATCTCATTATTCCACAATTAATAATGGGTTCTCTTACTCCGCAAAGTGTCTTCCCGTGAGGGATTTCACCATAAGGGGACCACTTTGGAGTCCATCCATATTTACTTCTTATCAACCATGACAAGACAATAATTAGCCATCTTTACATAAAAAAATACTGGGTCCATTACCCAAACCTTTGTGTTGTGGGGATTTCTTCAAGGGTTGACATCAATGACAACCAACCTTAATCAACAATCTCCCCCTTTAGTATTGATGGAAACAATCTGATGCAATACTGAAATATTATCAGTCATGCTTCCCCTAGAACCATGCCTCTATCCTCTATATCTGATAATTTTTTCTCTATCCTCTATATCTGATAAATATTCTCCCCTTGGAACCATGCCTCTTTCCTCTGCATCTGATAAATCTCCCCCAATTTTTCATCAATGGCAAAGGTATCTTTCCATCTAAGGATGCTCCCCCTGACTGAACTATCCTCTTATGGTTCTTCCTTGTGTACATCTAAGACATATAAGATAAGAATTCAAAAACAAATAAAAAAGAATTCATTTTGGAGTAGAAATAACTCCAAGTCTTTGGCGAAGATATTCAAAGGCTTCCCGTGGAAGTGGTTTTGTAAAGATGTCTTCCACTTGTTCTTTTGTGCCCACATACTCATCTCTGATGTTCTTTTCTACAACATGTTCCCATAGAAAGTGATACTTGATTGGAATGTTCTTCATCTTGGAGTGCATCACTGGGGTTTTTGAGATACTTATGGCACTTGTATTATTAAAATATATTGGAATGGGCTCATCATACTCAATCTGTATATCTTTCGAAGTTAGTTTCATCCAAAGAACCTGTGTACAACATACTGCTATTGCAATATACTCTGCCTCGGCTGTAGATAGAGATATTGATGGTCGTTTCTTGCTTAGCCATGATACCAAACACTCACCTAAGTATAATGTTGTTCCACTGGTGCTTCGTCAGTCATCAATACAACCTACCCAATCTGCATATGTGTAGGCAATAAGTGATAGATCTTTTCCTTTTGGATATCATAATCCAAACTCCTATGTTCCTTTGAGATATCTGAAAATCCTCTTTACTACTGATACATGTGATTCCTTTGGTGCTACTTGAAATCGTGCCACTTGTCCAACTGCTTGCACTAAATCTGGTCTAAATGCTGTCACATATAGTAGGCTGCCAATCATTGACCTATATTGCCTCTAATCTGTAGACTTCGAATCATGATTTTTGCTCAACTTACAACTGGTTTGCATGGGAGTGATAACTGGTTTGCAATATTCCATTCTGAACCTCTTTATCATTTCTCTGATATACTTGGTTTGAGAAATGAAAATTTCTTGGTTGCTTTGACGTATCTGAAGTCCCAGAAAGAATGATAGTTCTCCAAGTAACGATATTTCAAATTCATTCTTCATGTATTTTGCAAATTTATGGCTTAACCTGTCATCATCACTACCAAAAATAATATCATCAACATAAACTTCAATTAATAAAATATTACCTTGACTTACCTTGATGTAGAGGTTGTTGTCTGCACTTCCTTTTCTAAACTCTACCTGCTGCAGATACTTATCCAGTTTGGAGTACCATGCTCTAGGAGTCTATTTTAAACCATACAAGGCCTTCTTTAATTTACATACATAGTTTGTGTTCTCTGACAACTGAAATCCTTCTTGTTTTTCTATGTAGACTTCTTCTTCAAGTTCCCCATTCAAAAAAGATGATTTTACATCCATCTGATATACTTTAAAATTTTTGGAGATTACATAAGCTAAAAGTAAACGGATTTCTTCCATTCTGGAAACTGGGGAAAATGTTTCTTCAAAGTCGATTCCTTCAATCCGTGCATATCCTTTACATATCAATCTAGATTTGTTCCTTGTAATCTGTCCATCTTCATTCAATTTATTCCTGAAAAACTATGTATGTAAATTAAAGAAGGCCTTGTATGNGATGATTTTACATCCATCTGATATACTTTAAAATTTTTGGAGATTACATAAGCTAAAAGTAAACGGATTTCTTCCATTCTGGAAACTGGAGAAAATGTTTCTTCAAAGTCGATTCCTTCAATCCGTGCATATCCTTTACATATCAATCTAGATTTGTTCCTTGTAATCTGTCCATCTTCATTCAATTTATTCCTGAAAACCTATTTTGTGCTAATCACATTCTTATTCTTTGGTCTTGGAACCAATTCCCAAGTGTCATTTTTCTCTATTTGATCCAATTCTTCATCCATGGCCTTATTCCAAAATTCATCCTTGTTGGCTTCTTCAAAATAGTTTGGTTCAATTGTAGATAAGAGCGCCAGGTGTGTTTGTTCTGGTGAATGGATTTTTCTTCTAGTCTCAACTCATGCATCTTTGTTTCCAATAATCTGATTTGAAGGATGATTATTTTGTACTCATTTGCTAGATGTCTTTGGAGATACTTTCTGAACTTGCTCTTCTGCTTCTGTCAGTTATCTTCATCTTTATCTTCCTCTTCTACTTCTTTTTCATCTTCTTCTTCGAAAAGTTGTTCCATTGATTTTTTTCCTTCTTCCTTTGATTTCGATCTACCTGTTTCATCAATTGTTACGTTGATGCTTTCCACAAGTTTGTTAAATCTTAGATTGTAACACTTGTATGCTTTCTTTTTACTTGAGTAACCAACAAGTATTCCTTTGTCCACATGAGAGTCAAACTTTTCCATTCTGCCATCTTCTCTGTTGATGTAGCATTTGCTTCCAAAAACTATGAAGTCCTTCACATTTGTTGGTCTTCCTTTCCATAGCGCATAGGGAGTTTTATGAGTGTTGTTTCTGAGCATTACTGTGTTTTGAATGTGAACTGTTGTATGCAATGTCTGTGTCCAAAATATATCTGTCAATTTGGAATCCATTAGCATTGTTCGAGCGATTTCTTGTACTATCATGTTCTTTCTTTCAACAACTTCATTCTGTTGAGGTGTCCTAGCAATGAAGAATTTCCTTTTTATTCCATGACTGCTATAGTAGTCCATAAATTCCTTTGAAGTGAAATCTCCCCCATTATCAGATCTCAAACATTTGATTCTTGAATCCATCTCATTTTCAACCATTTCCTTGTAGATCTTGAAGTTTTCAAAATCTTCTGACTTATTCTTGAGAAAGAAAACTGCAGTCATTCCTGTATAATCATCAACTAATAACATAAAGTATTTTTCACCTTTTAAGCCCTTTGTTGTAGTTGGTCCAACTAGATCAATGTGAAAAATTTCCAGTGGTCTTGTTGTTGAATATTCCTTTGATTTGAACCTGTTCTTTGTTTTCTTTCCTTGTTGACAATGCTTGCATAAAGTGTTGGTTGGTTTTGTGATCTGAAGCATTTCTCTGACTGCTTCTCTTTTGCTGACTTTGACAAGGTTATCAAAATGCATGTGACCCATTATTCTATACCATAGCCAACTTTCATCTTCCTTTCCTAGACAACACTTTTCATTTCCAATTTATCTTAACACATATATGTTGTTTGAAGTTCTTGCAGTTATACCGATCAATTTCCCAGAACCTTCTTTTCTTATCTCACACTTTTCTTAATTGAAAGTAAGTTTATGACCTTGGTCACACATTTGACTCACACTTAAAAGATTATGTTTCATATCTTCTACCAGTATAACATTTTGTGTCTTTTCATTCTTGCTCCCAATTCGAACTGTGCCTTCTCCAATGATTTTGGATGAATTATCATTTCCAAAGGAGACTAGTCCATTTTTTTCTTTTTGTAATGTAAGAAATTTGTCTTTATCACCCGTCATGTGTTTTGAACATCCACTGTCAACATACCAACCATGTTTCTTATGCTTAGCTTGTAGAGCGATTGTGCATTCTTCATTGTTATACTGATCTTGCTTTCTTATCCATGTCATTTTCTGAGGTTCTTGTCTGTGATTGTTGTTATTCTGTTGAGGTTCTTTAGGAGGGATTGTCATTCTGCAATCCTTGGCCATGTGTCCAAAATTGTTACATGTGTAACATTCCACTTCAGTGCTCAAAGATTCAAACCTATTGTAACTTCTTATTTGTGTGTCACTAGGTCTCCTTGAATAATCCCTTTGTGTATAACTCTCAAATTTGTTATTGTTCCTATTGTTAGCTCTGCAATTCACAGCTTTATGTCCAAAATTATTACATGCATAACATAAACCAAAAAATATAGTTTGATAACTAGGAGTTGAAGATCTTCTGAAAGGAGGTTCTCTTATGAATCCTTCTTCTTCTTGAGGCTTATCTGTCTATTGTTGATTCTGAAATCTGAATCTTCTTGGTGGAGGATTGTCCCTGTAATCTTCCTTGTATATCTTCCTATCCTCTTTGATTGTTTTTGCATAGCTCTTTGGATTTGTTTCTTGCTCTGTTGTTTTGGAGCTTGATCCCTTTTCTATCTGATTGTATCCAAGTCCGGACTTGTCAAGATGAGATTTGTGACTGTTGATAATGTCATCCAGAACTTTTGAGCTATTCTGCATATTTTTCTTTTGAATATCATTTCTTAGTGTGACAACTTCTTCTTCCAAATTTCCAATGATCTTGTCCTTTTCTTCTAGTTGTTCGTTGATTGCTTCTTCAATTCTTTTATATTCTTCTATTTGAACCTTCAATTTTGTGATCATTTGTTTTAGTTCTCAAGTGTCATTTTTCTTGTCTAGTTCTACTTGTAATTTCTTGTTTTTATTCTTTTCTCTTCTGATAACTTCTATGGCACACATTAATTCTTCTCGATAGTCAACTTCTATCTCTTCAATTTATTCTTTGACTTCTTCACATTCTTCTTCGGCTTCTTCATATTATTCTTTGGAGTCTTCTTTGTCAGAGTCTTTTACTTCCATGAATAGAACTCTTTCTGTCTCATTGCCAATGACTTCATCTTCATCTGATGATGAGATGTCTTCTTTGGTGTATAATCTTTTCTTGAAAACTTTCTTTGTAGTTATTTTGCCTTTATATGTATGTTTTCCTTTTGAGTAACCTTCATCATTTCTCTTTTTCTTATGAGGACATTTGTTAGCAAAATGACCAATACCATCACAATTAAAAAAAATTAAAGGGAGCTTACCTCTATACCTATCGTTGGTTCCTTTGTTCAGTATTTTGATGAAGTTAGCCACTTCTTCATCATCTTCTGAGGCATCATTGTTGCTGCTATACTCTTCTTGTTCCTTTTTCTTTTTCTTTGATCTTTTGGATGCCTTGAAGGATGCTTCTTTTACATCTAGATTTTCCTGCTCAGTTCTTATTTCATATGCTATGAAGATTCCATGCAGTTCGTCCATGCTTATTGAATACAGATCCGATCTTTCTTCTAGTGTTGATATCTTAGGGTTGAATCTCATAGGAAGAGATCTTAATATCTTTTGAACAATTACAGATTCTTCAATTTATTCTCCAAATCCTATGATTGCATTCAATGTTTCATCAACTCGTAAGAAGTAGGTTGTGATATCTTCATATTCCTTCATTTTTAGTTGTTCGAACTAACCTCTATAAGTTTGAAGCTTTGTTGCTTTGACTTTTGTATCTCCTTCATAAATATTTTGAAGCTTGTCCCAAATCTCTTTAGCGGATTTACAGTGTGCAACTTTGGTGAATACCGTATCACTGAGACCATTCAAAAGTTCATTTGTGGCTTTGGAATTATTCTCACTGAGTTTTACTGCTTTGTCATTTGTTGGTGGAACTACTGGTGTTGTGTATCCATCTACAATTTACTGCCAAACTTGAAATCCCTGTGCCAGTATATATGTCCTCATCCTCATGCTCCAAAAAGAATATTTTTGTCCATCAAACTGTGGTATTCCATTTTTATATGAGTTGGTACTCTCCATGATCTACCTTTCAGTGGTTAAACTGATTTCTGAATGAACCTGCTCTGATACCAATTGTTGGATCACTGAGAGAGGGGGTGAATCAGTAATACAGTAATTTAATCATTTTTAACCATATAATCCAATTGTTATATCAATGAAGCATTATCATCCAATAACTGCAGAGTAAATAAGAAATGAACAAGTGAACAAACATACACATACACAGTACACCAATGTTTTACGTGGAAACCCAAATCGGGAGAAAACCACAGAATGTTTTTTCTTATATGTCTTGAAGAATTACATTCATTGGAAGCACCAACCTCCTTTGTTTTCCAACTGTAACTGGAAGGAAGCTCCAACCCCCTAGTTTCTCAGGCTACAACCTGAGGGAAGCTCTAACTCCCCAATTCTCTGGCTACAACCAGAAGGAGGCTACAACTCCCTATGTTCTTCGGTTACAACTGGAAGGTGGCTAGAACCACCTGTCCTTGCCCCGTCCTGCCACCCTGAAATAGAAGTAGAATGATGGAACCACTGTCAACCTGTCACTGTGAGATATAACAATGTAAACTTGTACCAATAAATATGAACCATGCATCAAACATGCATTTATCTATACCTCAACCTGTAATCAACCTATACCATAAACAAGTGCATCAACCATGCACCAACCTGTACCAAATAACCTGTAATCAACCTATACCATAAACAAGTGCATCCAACCATGTACAAAGTATGTACCAATCATATTTCAACTACTCATCAACTATGAATCATCAATATGTACCAACATCATCAACTATACACCTCATGTATGTGCCAACTCATCTACTACTTGTCTCAACCATGTACTCAACATGTACCTCAACCAAAATTCCTCATCAATTTCATCATCCAAATCTGATTTTTAGCTCTGTAATAGACCTATTTTATATGATCACATTCCTGCAAACCTTTCTTAACTTCAACAACAAGAGACTAGCATTTTCATCAAATTTTTCTTTAGTCTCACATGCTTAGTTTTGGATTAGTCAACAACCCTAACTTGAAGTAATCATAACTTTGTACCTGTAATGTATAAAGATCTGAAAATGATATACAATGTTTTTCAGTGTGTTTAATGCAATTCCTTTAGGTTTCACTACTTGAAACCTCTCAAAAAAGGAGTTATATAAAAAATGGCATACCTTGTTGAATTCTGGCTTATTCTAGAGAGCAACCTTGTAGAGCGTGCCCCACACAGAATATGTGTTGGATTGATATGAAAATGTGACACAACATACTAAATCCTGTACCCTAACCAACACATTTGGTTTCACTAAATTTAGATTTGTTACTAAGAATTTATGACGGTTTTACCCGAAACACCTATTTTTGACTAGTTTCAGGACTAGCCACAAACCCTATTTTCCACGGAGTGTAACTCCAAAAATAAATTGACTCACAAGCTGAATTTTTTACCAAATATACTTGGATATGGTTTCTCAAAGGCATAGAAATTTCAAGGTCTGAATCATTATAGAAAACAATTTATAGCAAAAATGGTGAGAAGACCTGTAAATAACATACCTTTGAAAGCACCATCAAAAGAATTTATCCTTCCTTGCATTTCGGCCTTGTTTTCTTCACCTTACCTCAGAATTTAAGCTTAGATATCCTTTGTTACCTCATACACCTATAGATATTCAATATTCTCAAGTGTGATTAAAATGAGAGAGCCTTGCCTCTTATTTATACTCTCCAAGTAGCTTCCTTAAAAAACATCTTCTAGGTCACTTGGCCCCACTTTCCTTATTTTAGGGTTAACCCACTTCTAATTTCTCCATTAAATTTATTATTGAAATAATTTATTTTATATTCAATTTGAATTATAATACATTCATTACTTCACTTTATTATTTACCTTTTAAAATCTCTTAAACCACTTTGACTACTTTGACCTTTTGGGGCTTCTAGATGACATATGAGGGTCCTCCAACTTCGTAAGGCCATAACTCTCAAACCGTGAGGAGTTATGTGACGTTTCACATACCACTAGAAATGGAATGACATGTAATATCCATATAGAATAGTATTATCTGAAAATATATCATAACTCATACCGTTATCCATCAAACAAACTTGGGTCCATTATCCAAACCTGGGGTCTCCAACTTCTCATGGCCATAACTCTCTAACCGTGAGGAGTTATGTGACGTTCCACATACCACCAGAAATGGAATGAAAAGCACTATCCATATAGGATAGTTCACTTGAAAAATTCATTTTCCTTCATCTCATTATTCCATAATTAAGCATGGGTTCTCTTACTCCCCAAAGCATCTTCCCATGAGGGATTTCACCATAAGGGGACCACTTTGGATTTCATCCATATTTACTTGTTATCAACCATGAAAAGACAATAATGAGTCATATTTACATCAAACAATCTTGGGTCCATTACCCAAACCTTTGTGCCGCGGGGCTTTCTTTAAGGATTTTCATCAATGACAACCAACCTTAATCAACACAGACTTGATAAGTGCATACAAAGCATTAAATTAACCTTTATTGTTCATTCCCAAACCCATATTTGTTTTTCCTTTAACAAAATGGTTTTATGAAAGATGAAGTATGAGCCACAGGCCACATGATCTTCCCAAGACTTGACAAGCACCGTAAAAAATACCCATTCCATATGTTTGTTGATTTCCATTGCGCCAACCTCCCAAGATGAATTTTTTGATGATGGAGAAACGTTGTAACGTAACAACAAATACAAAGCTTGTTGAGATACCTTAAAAGACAGAAAAAAAAAAATTCTTCATAAATACATGCATTATGGGCCATCTAGATACCCCATGCCACTAGTCTTGGAAGGAGTCTAAACTTTGTCAGCGAAGGGAAAGTAAAAAAAATCATAAAAACTATTTGTCAAATAATGTTTATCCCATAAATGAGACAACCCCAACTGGTGTTCAATCTCTTTCCAGACCTGGAAAGTAAACGAACATTCTAGGACTAAGTGAGCATTATATTCATCAGAGTGTTTACACAGATAACATAAGCCCTGCCCCTTCTTACTTCTACTCTGCAATATGTCCCAACTTAGTGCACATTCTTTAAGAACTAGTCAAAAGAAAATAAAACCTTCTAGTGGCCCCTTAAGCTTCCATAACTTCTTATACCACCATTCAGTGATATTGTCTCTCGTATACATCAAGGCTTGTTAACCAATTTTTTTTAATAGAGGCCCCCCAATTTGTTGAAGTACTAAAACAAATTGTCCTCTACATCTTTTAAGTGGATATGTGCCTTTCTTAAATCTATCATGTATTGGTTCCAAACCTCGTGCCAATTAGCATCCATAGCCAAAACCTCCGCTAAGAGCCAACCTTAGTATCATATAGTCATACTAGTAGAATCATTGATTTGATTGAGCATGCAATGAGAAATATCACCTAGGTAGGTCACTAGATCCTTAGGTAGAAATAGAATTTTCCCACAATCAACGATGACATCCATCATGATCCACACTTGTGTTCCCAAGCCAACCTTCTAAGGAAAGAACATACCTATAATAGGAAATGCAAGTGTGATGAATTACCACTAGTTAGATACATTATAGGTAGAATTCTTCCATTCATGGATCCAATCCAAAATTCAATTGAGATATATTTAATTTTCAACCATAATGTTCCTCCAAAGACTGTTGCAGATAAAAAAAAATCCCATAGGGATTTATCAAACAATGCTTGCCCAAAAACATAATTGTCTTTTAAACCCAAAACTCCAAGAGTCTTTGGCTTGTATAGGATTTTCCAATTAACCAAATGAGATCCCAAGTATTCGTCACTTCCCTTCCACAAATATTTGGAACAAAAATTTTGAATATGATTGAGAATCCCTTTCGCGATTAGAGTGAAAACATTATAGTACACAAGAGTAGCTTCAATCACTGACTTGATAAGAACTAATATTCCACCTCAAGAGATCCACCTATTACACCATCAGTTGATTCTCCACTCAATCTGAGATAATAACCATTTCCAATATGAAATTCCATAGTTATTTGGTTTGAGAACATCACCAAAGTGTTGATGCAATCCCCCAACTCATAGAAAGGGAAATTGAAAAAAATTGAAAATACGATCATGCTATCCTCCTCTGTGGATGGAAAATATATAACAAATTTGATGAAATTTATGATAATTCCTATAGCATCACAAAAGAGCTCTAGAATATCCTTTAAAATTCTTCCTTCAAATGTTGCACAAAGGAAAAATATTAGCACATTGTCCATGAAAAGAAAGTGGGTAAGATGTTCTTAATGACCCAATATTATCCCTTGGAAAGACTCTTTTTTTCCTTAGCAAGAGCTTGACTAAGACTATCTACAACTATAAGGAATATATAAGGTGATAGCGGGCACCCCTGTTGAAGACCTCAAGAAAATTTGAAGAAAGACAAACCAACATCATTTATTAATAGAACAAATGAAATTACTGTCACACAATACATAATCCATTCAACCAACCAGAGGAAGATCAAACCCTATATGTAGAAGCATAAGTTATGTGTCTCCCATTGAACATTTGAAGTTGGTAACCCATTATCCATGAATTGCAAATAAATATCCTAGTTTCCAACCATATGTTTATCATTGGGTGGATTTCATGGGATTGTAATAGCAACCAACACAATTAATTGTTGCTCCCATAGAACTTTCCCAAAAAGAGTTTCACTATAATTGATTCTATCACACCTTCTCTTATATTCTTCACTATATTTCATCACCATCTATTGAGACAATTAGAATAATCAATTATGATTTGAGCACTATGAGAGTATTTCTAGATTCTTAGAAACATCCTTTTGTTTGAAATCATCACATGGAGACACTTGTCACTAATTATATATTTTTCACCAATTGAAACATACATACAAACCACTTGTTGCACCACCTATGCATGTATCAAAATTGGAGATATCACTATGACAATTTATTCACATTTAGTATCCTTCTTTTAATCACAACATTGTAGAGTGGACAGATTTAAAAATTCAATATTATAGTGAACCCTTAGTTTCCTAGAAGTTTTCTTAGGATTTATAGCCTATCTCCTTTGACGGGAGGGATACTTAAACTTTATATCTCTCCATAAAGGTGAAATGTAAAATTTCTAACCCAAAATTTTAGCTCTTCCACTTCAATCTCATCCTCCTCTACATTTTCTACTTTGAGCTCTTCGGCTATGAACTCATCAATTATCAGTTTATCCACTACAGATGTTTTGAGGACAAAACACACCCTAAAATTTTAACATTTTGAGTACCACTTTTTCATTAACTTTGAACATAATTTTCTTTTTCATTTTTAGTTTTAATGAATTAAAAGTCCCCAAGATTATTTGGAATTGAAATATCTTACATCAGTGAGTCTGAATAAATTTAATCATTAGACCAAATTTAGTTTTGATCATCAATAGGAAACCATGTTATGTGTTGATGGTAAAGTGAAATATAGGTGACAATATTAAAGTGAAAGGATTCCATCAATGTCAAATAGGTTTTACATGCAAATAAGAAAGTGAAACTAAAGTATTGAAACAAGGTGAAATCAAAGTGTCTAAATAAAAGAGGATTGAAGGTGTCAAAGTCAAAGTGAAATAAAAGTGCCAATATGTGGAACCATATCAAAGAGAAGTCACTTCACCAATGACCATCCATTAATGATCACTTTTTACTTTCTCAAATGAAAATTTGAAACGTTCTAAAACAAAGTGAATCTTGACCACCAATAGGGTTTGTTGATGCACCTTTTAAACTTTCTCTCTTCACCATTCGAAATTCAATCGAAAATATCTCTTGTTAATAAACACTAAACCAACCATGAGAGAGAATAAATAATTAAAAATAAATTAAACAATGAAAATCACACACATTACACATAGATTTACCTTGGAAACCCTTAACCAGGAAAACAAGCATTCCTTGAGAGAATATTTCTCCTTTGTGTCCTATTCATTCACCGAATAAAGTGTTACATGACTAACCTTGTTCCACACCTAACACACAATCGTTATCCTACTCTCTTTCTTAAATGAAAGGAAAACTCTGTAACCAATACAGATTATATCTACATGACCATTACATAACTCTCATATCCGAGAGTTTTATTGCCTTTGGCAACATTACATAGTTCCATACTTATAGGATTTATAGTAGGAAAACCCTAATTCATGGTGCCCAAAATATCCTTTACATATCTATGCAGATGATTGGCTACAATCCCGTGAATATTAGGATTATGTTATAGTTGACCACCCCATTGGTTGTGAACTAGTCGACCACCAGTTAGCTAACCTATTGTTGACCTCTAGTCAGCTGACCTATTTTCAACCTCTAGTTGGCTAAATTTTTATTGACCTCCAGTCATTTGACCTATTATCGACCTCTATTCAACCATTTGACCATCAAAATGACTTAACGATCTAGTCAAAAATTCACCTAGTCGATCCACCTCGATTAGCCAGTCGATTAACTATGTTTTCACTACAAAGAATATAACAACCCAACATTCTCACACTTGTTGTCTTCTTTGTTGAAATAGAAGAAACTAAACTTTGTTCACCGACCCAGGGCAACAATTCCCATTCCCTCTCCACACTAAGAGAAATTCACAACACTCACAGACTTGGTGACATAGTCTATTATGTTTTCCAAAGTGTCTACCTTCTCTAGAAACACCATCTTTCTTTCCACCATGTCTCTCACGAAATGGTATTGTATGTCAATGTGCTTCATCTTGGAATGGTAAGTTGGGTTCTTTTCCAAAAAATATTCACTCTAACTATCACAATTTATGTTCATAGCTTACTACTCAAACCTAATCCCTTAATACAATCTATGCAGATATACAACTTCTTTCCTTGCATGGGTGGCTACCATGTATTCGAATTATGTTGTTGAAAAGGCTACTACCACTTGTCTCTTAATAATCTAACTGATTGCTTGACCAAACAATATGAACACATATCTATTGTTCGACCTCTTTCAATTAATATCTCTAGTGCAGTAAGTGTCTACAAATCCATGTACATCCACTTCACTATCTTTTTCAGGTTTCTCTTGGTAACATGTTGCATACTCTATTATGTCATGCAAGTACCTAAACAATATCTTGATAACAATTCGATGCTCTTTCATAGGTGTCAACATGTATCTACGTAATACCCCATTGCATGAGAAATATATGGTTGAGTGCAGACCATTGCAAACATTAGACTACCAAAAACACTACCATTTTCATGTTCTTTATCGCTTCTTGTGTCTTTGGAAATTGTTCAACAACTAGTTACCCCTACAAGAATAGACACCTTGACTGGTTTACACTCCTACATGTTTAAACATTGTAGGATTGTTTCAACATACTTCCTCTCATTTAACCATTTTTTTACAACTACTCGATCTGTATTAATATCCATTCCTAGAATGAATTTAGGAGCACCAAGATATTTCATGTCGAACTTGGAGGATAGGTGAATCTTCACCTCCCTTATTTCATCCATGTTGTTTATGACTAGCAACATGTCATTGACATAATTCTATGTATATGAAATGACCTCCTTCTTTCTTGGAATACACACAATGATCATCCTTGCTTCTCACAAATCCCAAACTAAGGATATATGTGTCAAAATTTTGGTACCACATCATGGGTGATTTATTTAGACCATAAAGGGATATCTTTAGTTTTCACACCAACTCTTTCTTTCCCTTTAGTGCAAATCCTTTAGGTTGTTTCATGTAGATTTATTCTTCCAATTCCCCATGTAGGAATGCTATCTTCACATCCATTTTCTCTATCTCAAGATATATTTTTGTAGCCAGAGAAATTAGTACTTTAATGGAAATTAATTTTTCAACAAGAGAGGAAATATCACCGAATTCAACTCACTTGACTTGGGAATACCTGGCCTTTCCCTACCAATAGAGATTTTAACTTCTCAACTTGACCTACTACATTCAACTTCTTCTTGAGAACCAAATTTCTATCGATGGGTTTCCTTCCATTAGGTAGCTCAATCAAATACCATGTCTCATTCTTATGCAAGAATTTCATTTCTTCGACCATGGCATCCTTCCATAATTTACCCTCTATTGAGTTGAATACCTCCTTGATTGACTTAGGCTCATCATCAATAGAATATAACATGAATTCATAATAGAAATCAGGTGGACTATACCTTTTAGTTGGTTTCTTTAGTTATTTAGACATCTTTATGACTGGATTCGACAATTCCACCTTTTCATATGATTCAGTCGACTCATCTAAATCAAATTCCTCATTCCTTAGCTCAACCACCAATTTCTCTGGTTCTTTATCTCTTTGAATGTATTCAATCCTATAAGTTCCTATGAATTCCCTAAATACTATAAATTGTTTCCTCCACACCGAATCCCATAGCTTATATCCTTTCATTCCATCCTTGTAGCCAATCAAAATACACTTGAATTCCTTGGGAACATGTAGAAATGAATCACATCTAAAAAATATGAGATGTGAGAGAGAAAGTTTTGTACCAAACCATTCCTCATGTGGAGTCAATTCAACTAACGTTAATGGTGAAGACCTGTTTACCAAATATCATGCAATGTCGACTACTTCAGCCCAGAATTCTTGTGCGAGCCCTGCTCCACTAAGCATGCTCCTTTTCTTTTCCATAAACATCATATTGATTATTTCATAAAGCCCATTCTTCTGAGGGGTGTATGGACTGGTATTTTGGCATGCTATGACACATTTTTGGAAGAACTATTCAAATTACTTACCATATAATTCACCTCTGTTGTTAGTTCTCAACACCTTGATATTATTGTCTTTCTAGTTTTCCATAAGATATTTAAACTCTTCGAAATTACTGAAAACCTCATATTTATTCCTCATAAAATATAACTATGTCTTCTTGGAGAAATAATCTATGAAGTAAACATAATACATAGATCCTCCTAGTGATTAGACCAATATAGGCCGAAACACATCACTATGTATCAATTCCACAATCCCTTTTGACCTTGTAGCTCTAGATGGAAATCTCACATGATTATATTTTCCATAGATGCAATGTTCATAGAAATTGACTTCTAAATTACAATCAGGGAAACCTTCAACCATACCTTTTTTTTTCATAGTTTTAAGTCCATTTGATCCAATATGTCCCATCCCATGGTGTCATAAAATGGTCTGGTCAACTAAAGGAAAAAAATTTAATTCACTCATAGTCGAGTCGACCATATTCAAGTTGACCTTAGGAACAATTGTGTTGTTACACCCAGTTGAGTTGAAATTCCCTAAAACATTATACAAAGTTCCAATGTGAACTCCTCTCATCAAGACCCTCATACCCCTGACCATTTTGCACGAATCATTCTAAAATAAAGTGTGCACACCTACATCACTCATTTTGCTGATACATATTAGATTTCTTGCCAAACCTAGAATATGTAGCACATATGAAAGAGTTATACTCCTCCCATATTGTAGAAACAGTTGGAATCTACCTCATCCAACAATATTGGTTGTCTATTCGTCCCCCAAGAATACATATCCTCCTTTATATTTATCATATTCACAAAACCATTCTATATTAGGTGCCATATGAAAATATGAACCTGATTCGATCAACCAAATGTCATGCTTCAATTTTGTACTGATCAATTATAGATACATGTCTCCTCTTTCTTCTGAAGAAATCTTTCCTTCAATCGATTGTTTTTCATCAAATCATTGACTATTCTCAATCGATTTAAACTTGCAATCCATTTTTTAATTCCCAACTTTACTACATTTCTATCATATTCTAGTCTATTAAAGTGAGGATTTAGATCTACCCCTCAACTTATACTTTTAACTGGAGAATTTACCTTTTCCTCTGTCAATTGGTCAACCTCTCACCATAAACGATTCCTTAGTTGATCCTTATATGTTATTCCACCTCATTTACTCTGACATCAATGATGAAACAACATCTTCAATCATTAATGTGATTGAATTACTCCCAATAACCACGACTAGGATATCCCACAAATCTAGTAAATAACACAACAAATGATACATTTATCCTCAATGATTTTAATATCCACTGACAATAACTAAATTATCACAATATTGATTGCATTCATATTTTCTTTTACTGAGCTCCCATCACTCATCCTTAGAAGGTACAACTTATTCCAAATAAACAATGTGTTTACCAGGTATTTTGACTAGTACAAGTTCTGCAACATATCCCATAGTTTCTTTTATGTGTCTTCGCTCGAGACATTCAACAATACCAAATATATAAGAAAAAAGTTGGATCGTAATCCTCACCTTCTTATCGAGTCTCTCCAACTCTTCGTTTGACATACCCATTAGAATTATGTTAGGATCCACATCGAACCACTATTCTCGATCTACAAGGAGATCTTCAATATTAAGCTTCCACAACTCAAAATTCTGGCCATTGAATTTGTCAATCTCAACCCTTGAACTACCTACCATTATTTTAAGCACAGATTTCAAATCACTCTCTTACAACTACCATTGGACCTAGGTTTAGCACAAATATGATATCTTATCAACCTTTCTCTGATACTACTTGTAGAAGATTCATTAATATCTCTAATACCACACGTTAATAAACACTAAACCAACTAGGTGAGAGAAGGAATAATTAAACATAAAGTAAACAATGAAAATCATACACATTAAACAAAGATTTACCCTAGAAACCCTTAATTGATAAAACCAACATTACTTTGGAGACTCTCACTCCTTCATGTATTATTCATTCACTGAATAAATAGTTACATGACTAACCTTGTTCCACAACTAAGACATGTAGAATTGTGGTGAAACCTACACAGATAATCTAGCCAGCAACAATTTACACAAAGCTTGCAAAGTTGAGAAACAGAGAAGAGACGGAGACAAATAATAAATAATTTGTTGGGTGTAGGGCTATTTTGAGGAAATACTTGTTTTTAGAGGGTAAAACCCAATTTTGGAGAAGAAAAACTGGAAATAAAAGTAGCACGTCTGAGGGAAAGACACATGCAAAGGAGGAAAGCATGCAAGGCATGTAGGCACGAAAACCTAACCATGTTAAGGTTAGGGTTTTGGTAAGAGATTGTAACAACTAAGAATCTTGTAAATTAGTATAAATAAGAACCTAGGAGGTGATCTAGGTCGAGGCTCCAAATTGTTAGAGGTTGTTGTGTTTTGAGACTGTTGAGATTCCAAATTAGTTTTGATCCATTTTTGTAAGTTGTTGAGATGTAGAAGAGTCAAGAAGGCCAAATTTTGATGGTTAGATCAAAGGATGAGGATGCTGGTGTGATCTAGTCCACCTCACAGAGGTTGTGGAACCTTTTTCATGATTGTATGATCGAATATGTAGTGCACACAACGCCATATATTGTAGAAAACATAATAAAAGAGCCTAAGAAGCCATATCTTTGTGGATGTAGCCAAAGAGGGGGTGAACCACGGTAAAACATGTGTTATGTGTGTTTTTTGTTTCATATTTACCTTCTATCAGTAGCTAGATTATGAATGGATGAATGAATGGTTCATTTATATCTCTTAGAATGCATGCATAGGCTTAACAGGTGAATGAATATTAAGAATAATAGATTGAATAATAAGATAAAGTCCTGAAGAATATCAAATACAATCTCAGATCCCCACTCTTTCCTATATTGTAAGAACTTAAGCTTTGAAGTCACCCATAGAACTATCTGGGGTGAGACTGTACAGTACATTTGGTGTGTTTTGTTTCCTTCTGGTTTACGAAAAGGGCCGATAGTTTTAAAGGGTTTTGTTGGAAACCTATTCATATCTGAACTTGGGTCATCCCAAGAAGTAGATAAAGATATGAATAACCAACAAATAGTTATGTTTTTGGCTGGAACTACATGGGATTTAGTGAGAAGGATCCGTAGAAGAAACATGCAAAGAATGAAGGTATAAAAAGGAATGTTCGGGCCATGGAATCCAACAAAGGAAGAGATCAAAAGATGGTTGAAAAAAAAGGAACTTGAATTTTCTCAGAAGGATAACAAAAACCCTAAGATAACAATGCACAAATATCTGGACAAGTACATGTTTAGCGACCCGCATGAGGCATTTTTTTGTGATTTACCGCATGTGTTGCGGGAGTGGATATTGAGGTTAAAACACAACCACCTTACAAATCGAATCAAACAACTCGAGTGGAATCCTGTGGAGATTGTGCAGTTACAACAAGTTAACAACAAATTCACGCGCGTAGTAGATTTCTGGTTAGACAGTATTGTTGCAGGGTTTATCATAGAATTTGCAATAGATACTGCAAAGTATTACATAGTAGTAGAGTAGGAGTTTCTAAAAGTACACAAAGGTAGATATATCAAATCGTTGTATACTTCAATCAAGATTTTACTATAAAACAATAGTGTGATGACTATGGAATCAGACAGCTAAACTTCCCTATGTGCATGAGGGAAGGGGGGAAGAATTGAAAAGAGGTGGAGAAATGGAGGAAGAGATGGATAAGGAAAATAATAAGGAGGCCATGGACCCAATCATGATGGATGAGGACCAGATCAACCATATAATGGAAATAGCTAGAAAGAAGTGCAGTGGAGCACCCTACCAATATAAGATGAATAACAAGAAGAGAGCCATAGCTGATAGAGAGGGATTGGAAAGTGATGAGGAAGAGGTAGAGGATCTCCATGTTGTGGAGCATATTGATTAAATATTGCATGCAACATATGAAAGGAAGACATGTGGTCCAAGGGCAGGAACAAAAGGAAGAACTCCCATTCATGTCAGTGTCAATGTGGAACCCATAACCCCATGTGCGACTAATACACTAGAAAGAACACCACCATTTAGACAACTGAATTTTAGTGGAGGAAAGACAACATGAAACACATCCAAACAAGGAACAACAACTAGAGGAGCCAGTTCAGTAAGTAGTAGTCAAATATCTACACCGTGCGGAGGTAGTAGTTCATCACAGTTTAAGATAGCAGGACATGATCCCACCATAAAGTTACCATAATTTCAGGGAGAGGTATTAGAGGACCCTGAAAAGCACTTGTTCATCTACGAGAATATCTTGGAAGAAAAATAGATTACATATGAGGATAAAAAACTTGCACAGTTAGCTATCATTCTAAGAGACTGGGCACTGGATTGGTATACGAGCCTAGTTGTAAACAGTCCACTAGGAGTAACAAGGACTATTGCAGATGTGAAGAATTTATTGTTAAATTAATTTCAGAAGCCTAGATCAGAGGATCAATACATGAATGAGATGATTAAAATTAGGTAGAAACCAAGTGAGTTTTTTTGGGATATTGATCAGAGGCTCAAATAGTTGAAGGATAAATTGAAGTATATCATGAATAACATGCAACATAGACATCTCTTTGTGAGTTCATTGTTACCACATTTGAAATACCCCTTGAGACAACAAAAGTTCCAAACTTAGGCAGAGGCTCTACAAGCATCCTTACAACTAGAAGAGAACCAATATCAGAAGACATATCCATCAATAGAGGAGTTGAAGGAGGATCTGAAGAATCTAACTTTTCAACTTAACCATAATAAGGGAAAAGAGAAAAGAGAATTTGTTCGGTGTACCACATGCAAGACAAAAGGTCACCATAAGAATGAATGACCAAATTTCATGAAGTACATGGAAATAGGAGTACCAAACCCTTTTCCAACAAGAGGAACATGGTGCAAGATATGTAAGATGCATGGGAATGATTCATATCATTGTCCCATGATGCAAAAGTATCAGACATTACCCAAGAATTCATACTGCAAGTTTTGTAAGTCAGTGGGTCATGATGATAAAGAGTGTAGGAAAATGGACTTGATGGGGGAAATAACTTCAGACACTTATAGGGTGCAAGTAGAAATGATGACAGGGAAGTATGCACCTCAATTCAACTGGGTACCACCTTCATACAACACTATGCAGCCATAATATAACAACGCACAACCATAGTATAACCCCATGCAATATAATCAGGTACCTCATTACAACACACTGCAAAGAGATCGATATGGATACAGAGATGGAGGATAAGGTAGACGAGGATTTGGATGAGGTAGAGGTCCAATAGTATGCCAAAACTGCCAACATCTAGGACATTATGCAAGGGAATGTCCACTCCCACCAATGACATATATGTACTATTACGTAGAAGACCATGATACAAAGGAATGCCCAACACTTTTGGGAAAAACTCAAGAAAAGAGGAATTGGAACAACCAGAATGTTCAGTGGATTTATGCAAAAGCCAGGGATTATGGAAGAAATATCAACATAGTCACGTGAGGAGGCACTAAGAGAGGACTTGTTGCAGTGAGACAAGATCCTTCACAACACTAATGGGTAAAGAAAAATACTGAACCACAGAAGCAGTTTGATGTGCAGAAAGAAAATGATACATTCAAGGAGGCCAGACAAGAGTTCCTCAAACAAGATTTTGTGTCTACATCTGCCGCGTAGTATAATTTGAAAGTACTAATGTACAAGATGTCTTCATCAATGGACCACACCAATGAAGCACAACCTTTAGGGAAAGTAAGTACCATAAAGAATTTTTTGCAATCTTGTGTTAAGCTACTAAATGATCCATCATTTGTTAAATTTTTGAAAAATATGCTATAAATATGCAACACATAGGTATAGGGGAAGTTAGAGAAAAAAATAGTCAATCACCTCCATACAAGAAGGATAACAAGCAGACAATTCACATTAAATTCCAACATTGGGGATTTCAATATGGCAGATATTATATTGAACTTAGGCTATGAAGTAAATATTTTACCTAATAAGGCATGATAATGTATGGGAGAACTCACACTAGGATATTCACCTGTTTAGTTGAAATTAGCAAATCAACACAGAGTTCTACCAACTGGAAGGCTTAAAGGTGTTATTGTAGATTTGGATGGAGTGCGCACTAAGGTAGACTTTGAAGTAATATATATTGTAGATGGCACAAAACCATATCGGAATTGCTTTGGATTTTATTTTTCATTTGACAAGAAGGACATAATCAACATGGAGACAATAAAAATGACATTTGAATCGAGAGAATATAGAGTCATTATGCTATTAGACCCTTCATAACAAGAAAGGTTTGTAGAACCCATTGGTTTAGATCTGGAGGAAATCAACCAATTGTACAAAACCACTGCATGCAAAGAAGATTATGTTAATCCAAACGTAGATGGGGTACTCAGCTGAAGAAGAATAACATCATGTGCTTCTTAATCAGATATAGGTTTGGATAATTGGTAGTAGAGATTACATGAAGTCTCCATAAGAAGGTGTGCAAGAATAGACCACATAGTAAGATGGGTTGGTATAGAGATAAGAGAACCTCCCCATTTTCATGGGGTAAATGACTTAGAAGAATTCCTGACAAAGTATGAAGAAGAAGTGTCAAAAAATCAAAGGATCTTATCCATAGATATTGCACTCAAGGCTACACCTTCAAGACGGTGGGTCTGCACAAAGAAACAATTTAGGATTGATACCAATGCAAGCGATTATTGTGCATTAGATTTGGCACAGAACAGGGCAGCAATAATATGCAGAGGTATGATGGGAAAGGAACACCAACTAAACACTTGGAGAAGTGAAGAATGCCTTGGAGGATGACACCACCAGAAGAATGGCCTCATCACTTCATCCACACATTGGAAGGAGTCCCAGAGAACTACTACGTAGACCAGGAGATGCTTAGAGGAACTACTGAATGGACACCAATACAACAGAACTTTGTAGTAACTTTCTCATTTAAACATGAGAACCCCAACATGGATTTAGAACTGAAGCAGATAAGAGGTGTGATATTTATTAATGAACCAAAAGTTGAAATCATGATTGAATATCAACAACTGAACATAAATGCAGTCAAAGAACTACTTTCATGATATCATGTGGAAGAAGAAGCACCAGATGAAGATGACCCGCACAATATTCAGATTACAGATGTTGAAGGAGAAAGAGAGGTGGAAGGTCCATCTTTGGAATCAAAATTATTTTTTGCACCAATAAAGGTGAATAAAGTCAACATTGGGACGATTGATACCCCTAAAATGGTAAGTATTTGAGACTATTGGGATGAACAAACAATAGAAAGAATAACAAATTTATTGCATGAATACAATGACTTGTTCCCAAAAACCTTTACAGAGATGAAATGCATAGTAGGATAGCTAGGAGAGATGAATATACCTTTCAAAACTGAGGCAAGACCTGTCAGAAAGAGACCTTACAGATTGAATCCAGTGTATAAGCAGAAAGTGAAGGCAGAAATTGACAGAATGTTGGAAGCTGCTATCATAGAACCAGTAGAGGAATCCAAATGGATAAGTCCTATGGTAGTGAAAGAAAAGAAACAAGGGGGGATAAGGATTTGTGTATATTTGAGGAAACTGAATGATGCTTTCCTACATGACCCTTTTCCTACCCCTTTCACAGATGAAGTCTTAGAGAATGTGGGAGGCTAGGAAGCATATTCATTTACAAATGGATTCTTAGGATACCATCAGATCAAAATAGCTCTAGTAGACCGGTATAAGACTAATTTTTCCGCAGAATGGGGATCCTACCAGTACAAAGTCATTCCTTTTGGGCTGAAGAATGCACCAACCATATTTTCAAGAGTATTCATCGCTGCCTTTAAGAAATTCATACATCAGTTTTTAGAAGTGTATATGGATGAATGGAATGTATATAGTATATTAAAGGACCATGTAGATTTGTTAAGTCTAATGTTGTAAAGATGTAGGAAATGTCAAATATCATTGAATATCAAGAAGTGCATTTTTGGAACATCTTTTGGAATATTGTTGGGACATATAGTGTGTAAACAAGGTTTACTAGTGGACCCTACTAAGATTGCAGTCATTGTCAATTTACCACAACCAAAATCATAGTGCCA
This sequence comes from Picea mariana, assembly GCA_032191745.1. Taxonomy (NCBI): domain Eukaryota; kingdom Viridiplantae; phylum Streptophyta; class Pinopsida; order Pinales; family Pinaceae; genus Picea; species Picea mariana. Next base: position 258,802 of record JASDQU010739034.1, read on the forward strand.
GTTGAGAGAAACACTGGTACATATAGGATATTACAATAAATTTATAAAAGGGTATGTGTAGATCATTGTGTTGATGGAAAAACGGTTAAAAAAGGATACTAGATTTCACTGGAATAAAGACTGTCAACAAGGGTTGGACACCTTAAAGAAAATATGGTCACAACACCTATCCTAGTATTCCCATAATGGGAAAAGACATTCCATGTGCATATAGATGCATTAGCCATAACACTTGAAGAAATTTTGGCGCAGCTAAGAGCAGGGGACTTAGACCATCCTATAGCGTTTGCAAGAAAAAAATTGTTAGAATTAGAGAAGAATTATAACACCACGGAAAGAGAAGGCTTAGCCATGGTATATGCACTTCATAAGTTCAGGAACTACTTATTGGGTAAGCACTTTAAGATGTTCAAAGATCATTCTTCCCTAAAATATTTAGTCAACAAGCCAATGTTGGGGGGGAGGATCTATAGATGGTTATTGTTATTTCAAGAATTTTACTTAAAAGTGATATTCAAACTAGGGAAGCTAAATGTATGACCTGATCACCTATCGAGGGTAACTAATGGAGAAGAACCTGCCAACATGGAAGACAACATCCCTGATGCACAATTATTTTCAGTACAAGTAGTTGATGAATATTATGTTGATGTTATTGAATACTTGACTACAGGGATTGTGCCACAAGAATTTAGTACTGCACAGAAGAAAAATCTGGTAGTCAAAGTTGCAGACTATCAACTGATTGCAGAACACTTATATAATATGGGCGCAAAAAATATTTTGAGAAGGTGTATATTAGAACATGAAAGGCCTAGAATTTTGGCAGAATCTCATGAGGAAATAGTTGTAGGACACTATGCAGGAAAAAATACCGCACATAAGGTATTTCCAAGATTATGGTGCCCAACAATTCAAAGAGATATTAAGGAATATTTCCAAACATGTGATGTCTATCATAGGGTGGTAAAACCCAACAGAAGGGATGAGATGCCCCTAAGACCACAAGTAACTTGGCATGTATTTGAAAAATGAGAAATAGACTTTGTTGGACCAATTAATCCACCAACAAAAAGATAAGGAGCGAGATATATCGTCACTGCAACAAAATATTTAACACGATGGGCAAAAGAAGCACCAGTCAAAGTTTGTAGCGTAGAGACAACAACACACTTTGTTTTTGAGAAAGTGATCACTAGATTTGTATGTCCAAGAGTTTTGATGAGTGACCAAGGTACTCACTTCATCAAAAATACTATCAGGGCTATGACTGAGGATTTTGAAGTCTATTACCGGAAGAGTACACCATACAATCCTTAGGAAAATGGAACAGTAGAAGATTTCAATAATATCTTGGAGAATGCTCTGACAAAGATATGCAATGTCAAAAAGGATGATTGGGACTTGAAAATTCCAACAATACTATGAGAATATAGGACCACCTGTAAGAAGTTGACAGGACAGACACCATTCAGATTGGCGTATGGATAGGAAGCAGTGGTACCATTAGAATTTCTAGTACCCATTCTGCATGTAGCAACAATTACCAACATGACAGAAAGAGGTGGATTAAAGGAGAGGTTGAATAAACTAATGGAAATGGAATAGGATAGGATTCTAGTAGTATTTCATCAGGAGGTATAGAAAGCAAGATACAAATGCTGGCATGACAAACACATCAAGAGGAAGAGTTTCAAGGAAGGAGACCTAGTCTTTCTCTATGAAAGTAAATTTTTTCAACATCTTGGTAAATTTAGAATGCATTGGCTAGGGCCCTATGAAGTAAATATTGTCACAGATGGGGGGTTTGCACAATTAAATGATTTGGCAAGAACAAAACTCAAGGGAAAGATCAATGGTAGTCAATTGAAACTGTACAGGGACAATAGACCTCCTAACATTTAAAAGTTATAACACAATAAGAATGACATGTACATAGTGTAATATTGTAGAAGCTAAGATAGAAAAATGGAAAAAAGAAATAAAAAGGAGAAAAAGAAGGGAAAAAAATAGAAAAATAGAAAAGAAAGAAAATATAAAAATACTGGGGAATATTGTGCACAGAGAGAGTCGAATCAGTGTGACAAAAAGAAAAATATCTTGTTGACGGGCGAAATCGACCGTCCATCAACTGAGAGAGTGGAACCGGTCCGGGGTTGTCTAATAACCCAAGCCATTTGGGATGAACCACCCTGACGGGTTTAGCRGCTTCGTTAGCCGATCTAAGGTCCTAAGAAAACAAAATAAAAACTAATCTAACTAAAACTAGATAAAACAAACTAATAAAACTAATCTAACTAAAACTAAATAAAACAAACTAATAAAACTAATCTAACTAAAACTAAATAAAACAAACTAATAAAACTAATCTAACTAAAACTAATTATTAAAACAAACTAAACTAATCTAACTAACTATATATATACAATCTACTAAATACTACTATACTAACTCTAACTAATTGACTATCTAACTACTAACTGAAGTATAACTTATTCACAAAATGTACAATATCTACAATTTACATATTTAAATAAAACCTAAAAAACTCATTGATATTTTTCCCTAAGACAGAGAAGGATGTTTTTTTTGATTTTATAATTTTACGGACAAGAAATAAAATAGAAAACTAACTAAACTAAACTACTAATACACTAATTCTAATTACTAACCTAAACTAAAACATATATCTAACTATACTACTAATAAATATACTAAACAAACTAACAAAAAATAAATGACAAACTGACCTGGAAATGCTCCAGATTTGTCCTTCGTAAGATGACTTTTTTTAGCAGATCGGAGGAAGGAAACTCGCACCGAATAATTCAGAAGCTTCTCGTAAATGAGAGTTGCAATGCTCTTCAAGTGTGTTTGCAGGACAAACAAGACATAAAAATTACAACAATCATATAATTTATAAATCTTAACAATTAGGTAAACCTGTATGCAAATATTTATACAAAATAATTCAATTGATGAAGAAGAGAAATCTGTCGTTCATAAACCAAATCAAGTAATTGTTGTGTTTTTAAATTAGTGAAAGAAATCAGCCATGTATCACATTAATTCATTCATATCATTTTGCAAAAGACTATGATAGCTAAAGTAGTCACTAATCAAATGCAAACTGATAAACATAAACATGAAACAAAAGATTGATATTATGAAAAGTGAAAGCTGTAGCAGAACATCAACTTCTGTCTCAGTTTGTATTAAAAATCCATAGCCTGGTTCTCCCACAAGCAAGGATGCCCTTATTACAAAAAATAATAAGTATTTATAAGTTTTTCCACAGGGTAAAACCCCCCTGTGGAAGTTATAAAACTGTTTACATGAAATCTGGGAAGATCTCCCAAAGTTTAACTAAACTAGGAAACTACAATAAAACTAAAGCATCCAAATATCCTCTAGACTGTCCATCAAATCCCATGTAATTTGAATTCACCTGAAAAGGGTCGAAAATAAACAAGTTAGAGAGATATTTTATTAATAAAATAATAAAAATTTAATTCTATAGACTAGCTACAGAATCATGCGATTCTGTAGCTAGTCTAAATAAGATACAGAATCAACATCAGAATCGATTAAAATTATTTTAAAAGGATTAAATCCAATTATCTTCCAATAACCATTTAAAAACAAATCATTGAGATTGGAATGGTTATATCATTCAAAATTAAACAGGATAAAAAATGATTCAACCGAATACAGAGATAGGAATACTCTGTTCTTTTGTTACCACAAAATTTGGTCCACAGAGTCATAATCGAACAGTAGTAAGATTGTTTCAAATCTAATTGAAACCAATAATCAAAAAAATCGTATGCGATTGTTAAACAAGAGATACGATCGAATCCAACAAWATCATTTTCCAATCGTTATAGTTGTAACGATATAGCAAAAAGATTCATATCATAAGTGAATTAAACCAGCACTGGTGCATAATTGTCTATAAATGAAATTGTGATGAGATCACTCGGTTGGTAACAGGGTTCAAAAGAATTATATGATCATTTGTTTTTAGTAAAMTGGGTAGACATGATCGATTTCCTTTGATCGAAATTATTTGTTTAAAACGCATTATTACCAGATTTGATAGAGACAACAAATATTGACCAATTCGTTTGCAAGTTAAAAACAAACAGAGCAGCGTTTCACGATGTGAATCTAACTCATGAGAGCAATCGAACCAACTGAAAATAGGCAGCAATCCATTTAAGTGAATCAAACAGCGAGGGGTTTTAACATAAACATAGTAAATCGAAACTGTCCCCCAATTCAGGCATGAATATTACTTGCATCGGCTTACATGAGCATATCGTTTTTATAAAAACAAAGTCATTTTTTCCAAAATTAAAATCGAACAGAGCAATATTCATGATTTTTGAAAATCATATGACAGAGCATATCGTAACCAACAAACTCATTGAAATAGTTTACCAATCAGAGCATCTGAACCATAACGAAATCAAATCCAACATGATCGTATTCTAATTTGAGCATGAAAACTTACTGTTCAGAGTAGATACCAAACCAATTCAATTGAAAGAACAACGTCCATTTCGTTAACTCAATCAGACACACGATCAAATCAAATCAAACGAAAATCAACCAAATCGAAATGAGAAT
>JASDQU010739034.1:272753-283781 GCA_032191745.1 Picea mariana
TGGGTAGACATGATCGATTTCCTTTGATCGAAATTATTTGTTTAAAACGCATTATTACCAGATTTGATAGAGACAACAAATATTGACCAATTCGTTTGCAAGTTAAAAACAAACAGAGCAGCGTTTCACGATGTGAATCTAACTCATGAGAGCAATCGAACCAACTGAAAATAGGCAGCAATCCATTTAAGTGAATCAAACAGCGAGGGGTTTTAACATAAACATAGTAAATCGAAACTGTCCCCCAATTCAGGCATGAATATTACTTGCATCGGCTTACATGAGCATATCGTTTTTATAAAAACAAAGTCATTTTTTCCAAAATTAAAATCGAACAGAGCAATATTCATGATTTTTGAAAATCATATGACAGAGCATATCGTAACCAACAAACTCATTGAAATAGTTTACCAATCAGAGCATCTGAACCATAACGAAATCAAATCCAACATGATCGTATTCTAATTTGAGCATGAAAACTTACTGTTCAGAGTAGATACCAAACCAATTCAATTGAAAGAACAACGTCCATTTCGTTAACTCAATCAGACACACGATCAAATCAAATCAAACGAAAATCAACCAAATCGAAATGAGAATCTATCGGTGTCTAAACTGGGGATGATCAAATCATATATCCAAAACGAAATTCGATTTAATTTTAGTAAAGCGAAACAATATACAGGATATACACATCATTACAAAGCCATTTCAAAATATACACAGGGCTATTCGAAAATAGAATTTGACTCATTATATCAACCCCAATCATTCACACAACTAGAACGATATTAAAATCTATACCTGTATGGCGATGAGACGGCTTGATCATGTCAATTTGGAATTGATAACTGCCGTAGTTGATTCAATGTTTTTTGAAAAGGATCGAGCCTGTGGTCTTCTGCTTCTTATCAACTGCTTGGAGTTGGTCTCGTTGATTGGTTAATACTGCAATTCAATCTTCCAGCGATTGAATCTTAGATTGGAGTAGGGGGACATCAATGTAGTATCGCTCCAACCATAACTCGCATTGGTCACAGGGTGGCTGTGTGGGGTTTGAAAGAGTAGGCAAGGGTTTGGGCACATCGTTGAGGGTTTCACTAGGCAATTTAATACCAGGGTAGCTAGGGTCATTTCTTAGGCAAGGGGGAAGATTCGACAAAAAATCGTAGGGTGGCTCGGGGCACAAACCCTGCGAGTAAGGGTACTCACTAGCTAAGAATCATTCCACGTTGGAATCATAATCCTCGCTAAGGAAAATAGGGTATCACTCAGCAGAGGGTTTAGGCTTGTTTCTAGACATTCTCAAAATGAGACAGGCATTCCTTTTCCCTTTGGCATTAGCAGTAGGGTTTTCCTTGGGATTTTTGCTCACAGGCTTCTTAATAGTCTCGGCCTTCCCGGTTCCAATGTCTAGTAAGTCAATAGGAGGGTCGGCCGAGGGTTTAGGCAGTAGGACATGTAAGGGTACAGGCGGCTCAGCCTTGGTTTCAATTACCACAGGCTTGTCAACCGGGACAGGGTCTAAATCCTCAAAACCATTACGAGCGATGAAATCTCTCCAGCTATCACCATGCAAACTCAAATGATAAACAACGATAAGCTTAATAAGCCCATGATGGAACAGGCTGTCATCCTTCTGCCTTTTAAATCTTTTTGACATCTTATATAAGCTACGTTGAAAGTAGAAAGGCATGTTTAAAGGATACCCTATAAAAATCATCAACAAACGCAGGTGGTAGAGAAACACGAGCCCGTATCGACCTTCACAGGTCACGAACTGCTTGAATAGAATTAATAGGTTGTTCCATCATGGTTTGAGCATAGATATGGGCATACCTCTGTCACACGAGGTGACTTTGCGCAAGAGAAATAGTAGTTTCCATGGCACCTCCTCGACCTTACCATTCTTAAACCAACGTTGTCCCGAGGTAGGTAACCCTGTAGCAGAGCTGATAAAATTCTCATCAATCTCCAACTGTATGTCTCCCACCTTGGCCCTACAGCCATCGAAAGTCATGGCAAATTGTCGTGCTACACAGAGATTAAAACCCTCGAATCGTTGTATAAAGGCGAGCCAACAGTTCTCTTCCAAATCCTTCTGGGCATTGTCAAACATTAACGGGGCCTGGTTGCCATTTGGCTCGATTCGCATGACTAGTGCCATGGAGCCGAGCACATGGTAAGTCGAGGGTTTGGATCACAACCACACAGGAGAAGAGCTACCCGAGCTAACAGAGGTAAACGGTGAACAAGGGATAGGCATAAATGCCATCGTGCGAAGGTGGTGGAGCTTATCCCTGCCATGCAAAAGAGTTATTATGCAAGTACAACTGTCGATTTACATAGCTGTTCAATCCACTATAACACAGCTCAACAATCATATCAATTGGCCGATAAATGAAAACAATGGTGAGTGTATAATCCAACGTACAATCAACATTGTGCCAAATTTTTAATCCATAAATCATTTCAATTGAAACCAAAATCAAATATTAACCATGCACCAATGTGTATTCACATAATCAACCAACCAATAGTTATGAAAATATTAACATAGGGATTATATTAAAAGATATGTATGAAATATTTAAATATAATACCCATATATCTTATGAAACCAAAGGTTAAAAAATCCAATCCAAATACCAGTGCATTACACACTTAATGAAACCAAGTCACACCATTAATACAAAGCATGAGTACTGCTCAAAGGACCTTGCCAGCTGTATAATGATAAATAAAAGGTAAGCGCAATAGGCATATCGACAAGAGAGGTCATAACAGTTCAAACAATGATTCCAATGCGACTTCAAAAGACTAAGTTTTCATGCTTACAGTCGTGAAAACAAAATGAAATTAAGTGTGCAAGCGTCACAAAAAATAGTAGTGTCGTTTATTTGAAAATTGCGACGAAAAATTGATGTTTGTAAAACATTGGTGTAGGCAGCTTATAAGACAATGGAAAAAGTGAATTGGTTTCCAACAATGGAGACACACTGGTGGAAGCAGTTATCTCTGTCAAAAGAAACAAATTCAGATTAGGATAGCAAAGAAATTCCAACTCAAAAATAACAACCAGAAAATCGTATAAACATCATCATTAACCAATCATTCTAGCATTGTTTCAAAAGATGAAAACTGATAACAATCTTAAGATCATCAAGTCACAATATTAAAGATAAAATCCCCAATACTGTTGGCATAGCCACTGCTGCCAGCAGGCGTCCATAGCCTCGACAGGGTTGCCATTTAACCCACTCTGACATCTGTATCCTGCCAAGAAGTTCTGGATCAAAATAAAGGACATTAAAGAGTTTTTTTTTTTTTTTTTTTTTTNCTGTTCAGTATCTCGGCAGTTTTACAAGCACTTCCCACAGCTCTTATTCATAATTTTTGTTTTGTTTTTCATAGATATGTAGCTGAGCGGGGTGACGCTGAAAATCTTGATATTTTAACATATTTTTTAGACCTCATCAGAATTTTTTTTTTAAAACTGTCCTTCATTTAGATCCAGAGATGTTTTATTTACGAAAACAACTTCCTAAGACAGGGAGACATCCTTTGAGTCATTCCTTTACGGAAAAAGGACAGCGTAAAAAGATAATAGATGATCATGACGAACTTTACTTTGGGATCGAAATCAGTAAACTTCTTTCAAACAACAGATCTTTCCAACATAGATATAAATGTCAGTAATATATCATTGATGTTTGTACAAATTTTTTAGAAGTTATTTTAGCGAAGGAAATTTCTTTCGTCTTTGTCTGAATAGTTTAGTGTACAGGTATGTGTATTTTCCAAGAAAGCACAAACTAGTAAATTCAAATCAAAATCAAAAACAAAAAGCAAACGAAAACGCAAAAAAAAAAATATTTACATAATATACAAGGGTAGTTATCAAGCAAAGTATCTTTTCAGGGCTTGGCCATTCATCGGATAGGTGTCAAGATGCCCTTCAAGATTTTGCAATCGAAAAGAACTGGGACCCAACTTTTCAACAATAAAAAATGGTCCAAGCCATAGATTTTGAAATTTTGTGTGCACACCCTTTCCTTCGTGTGGTTTGTTCCACTTCAAGACAAGATCACCCACTTCAAAATTTCTATCAGAAGCAGAATTAGAATCGAACCAGCTTTTAACCAATTGTTGATGTTGATCTAATTTACACTTAGCCTGGGCTCTTACCTCTTCCAGCATCATCAAAGCGTTAATTCGGTTTTCTAGGGGGGGACAATCTTCTTCTTGGACTTTTTTTGATAATTTTAGCGAAGGAAGAAGAATGTGAGGTGGCAGAATTGCTTCTCTGCCATAAACAAGAAAAAAGGGGGAGTTACCTACAATAGCTTTTGGCGTAACCCTATCAGCCCATAGCGCATTCAACAGTGCATTGTGCCAATTCTTGTGATTTTCAACCACCATTCTCTTGATGATTTTGATCAAGTTCTTGTTTGTTGATTCTGCTAGTCCGTTGCCCTGGGGGTAGTAACTAGCAGAATACTTCAGCTTGATTCCTTTTTCCAAAGCGAACTCGCTCATCTTAAGAGAGGAAAAGTAAGAAGCATTATCAAAAACTAAACAGTCAGGGATACCGAAACAAGTGATGATATTCAAATTTAGAAAGGCAATAACCTGACTGGTGTTGACAGTTCTTAACGCAGCGGCTTCAGACCATCGTGTAAAGTAATCCATGGCTGTCACAATAAACTTGTGTTGTTGTGAGGACAAAGGGTTGATTGGACCTATGATATCAAGGCCCCACTGCTGAAAAGGAGAATCTACTGTGACGGGATGCAGTGGAAAGGATGGTTTTTGTAACCACCCTGATGCTTTCTGACAGATGATACATTTACGACACAAGGCATGGGCATCTATAAAAAGCGTGGGCCAGTAATAACCAGCTCTTAAAAATTTATGAGCAATGGTGTCACCACCGAAGTGACCACCAGCTTCTCATGCATGCAACTCTAGCAAGACTTTTTCTGCTTCATCTTTTTCTAGACAACGCATCAGTACACCGTCAAAACTTTGACGAAACAGGATACCATTAACCAGATGAAAGGAGGCAGACTTTAGCCTCAACGCTCTTCTTTTAGCGGGGTCAAGGTGACAGGGGGCTGATCCATGTTTAAGACAGAATCTTATATCATCGTACCAAGGACTAACAAGGTTTTGTGCGCAACCGATTAGACTTTGATCTCTTTTCCTTAGGTTTGACGTATCGCTCTCTTATTTTTGTCCTGCTTATGAATCATCAAATAACTTGCATAACCCTTGGCCTCTCACAATCTGAGCTGGGGTAATTTCTAAGTCATAGTCCTGCAAAGAAGTGACCCAGTTGGCTCTCTTTTCTCCTAGTTCTTTCTGCACTAACAGGTTCCTTACGGCTAGGTAGGGGACAATGACTTTCGTCCTTGACTTCAAAAGATAGGACCGAAAATGCTTAACTTCTTTGAAAACAGCGTAGTCTTTCCGATCTACCGCTGGGTAATTAAGTTCAACGCCTTTGAAAGAGGAGCTCATAAAGGCGATGGGGACTTCGTTGTTCTGGGCATTCTTTTGGGTTAGGACGACGGCATAGGAACGGTCAGAGGCAAAAGTGTAGAGTGTAAAGTCTTGAGAAAAATATGGGGTCATGAGAGATGGAGCATCTATTATGGCCTTATTTATTGCATTAAAAGCTTGATTTTCTAGGGGTCCCCAGTGATATTGGGTGTAAAGGCCTGACCATTTCGGAGAAGCTAGGGATAAATCTTCTCACGAAGTTAATCTGGCCTAAGAAAGACTGCATAGATTTTTTGGATGTAGGAGGGGGAAGTTTTGCGATGAATTGAGTCCTCTTGGGGTCAATAATCATTCCTTCGCTAGACACAATGAATCCTAGGAGTTTACCCTATTCTACTGCAAAGATGGACTTTTTGGGGTTCAAGGAGATGCCGTATTTATGACATCGCAGTAGGACGGCTCGTAAGTGAGCTAGATGATTGTTTTTGTTTTTAGAAAACACGATCACATCATCTAAGTAAACTACAACAGACTGATTGACTAAGCCTCGGAAAGCAGTGTCCATTACTCTCTGAAAAGTGGCTCTGGCATTAATCAATCCAAAGGGCATTTTACGATTAGCATAAGTGCCCCACAGAGTACGGAAGGTAGTTTTTAGTTGGTCTGGTGGAGACATCAAGACTTGGTTGTATCCAGAGAAACCATCCAGTAAGGATAGCCTCTCAGAACCAGATACCTGTTGAAGGATCTGTTCCATGGGTGGGACAGGATAGTTGTCTTTGTCAGATGCTCTATTGAGGTTTCGGAAATCAACACAAAGTCGAATTTCCCCATTTTTCTTCCAGACTGGGACAAGGTTAGAAACCCATTGAGTGTGTCTAACAGGAAAAATTATTTTAGCATTAAGGAGCTTATTCAATTCTTTTTGAATGGTCGGTTCCAATTTAGGGTGCATTTTCCTCAGTTTTTGTTGAAAGGGTAAGGTTTGGGGCTTCATCGGGATGACATGCTGTATGATATTAGGATCGAAAGTTTTAAGGTCATCATACATCCATGCAAATACATCTTTAAATTCTTTAAACAATTTAATTAATGCAGCTTTTTCTTGTCGAGAACATCCCAAGCCTAGATTAATGCATTGAGGATTTTCATTAGTTCCTAAGTTTACTTTTTCATAGGATAACGAGGAACTATTGGTTTTACAGTTGACCGTCTTTTTAAATTTATCTTAAAAATCATAAAACTTCTCTAATCTAATTACAGATTTTGGGATCGAGTTTACCATATCCGATAGAGCTTCAAGATTTTTGGATCAGGTATTACCGTGAAATCGTGCAAATTGTCGTCGTGCGTGTGTTCGTCTATCACCGCGCCTTGAAAAGTTTCTTCCATGTGCATAAAGTTAATAATCTGTTGATCATCGTCAAATACTCTCCAGTTTGTGACGTTATCGGGAATGGATGGCTGAAACAGCAACTCAACGGAGAATGCATCTGGGGACAAGCTGTCTGCAGGAAGAAGTTTAGAAGCTACATTAGCTAATAGATCTGCTTCAGAGTTACTCAATCTAGGAATGGAATTTATATTGAAAGCAGAAAATTTACTCATTAAGTCCCATACCTCAGACTGGTAGCTTCTGAGATGCGGAGAAAGATAGTGGATAGAATCTCTTACCTATCTAACCACTATTTCAGAGTCACCAAAGACGGTTAAATTTTGAATGTTCATATCCAAAGCTTTTCTAAGACCTTGCAGTAAAGCCTCATATTCTGCAGTATTATTAGTAGATTCAAATTCCAACCTACATGCTATCAATGTTTTGTTACCTGCTGGATCGATAATGACGCAGCCTGCTCCGGCTCCTTCTTTGGACTTTGATCCATCGAAATAGAGAGACCAAATTTGATTTTCTTTGGGTACATGGGATTGTTGTGTGAAGGGTGTGGGCTGCATTTATGCTACAATCTTGAACTGCTGTTCTGGATTGGTTATAGGTGAAACCTCGGCCATGAAATTTCCGAAGAAGGTGTCCATCCCTTGCACTTCAGGTGAATCAGCAGGAGGTGTGTATGGTTCATTTGGATCATTCAAATTTGTAACCGTGAACTTAAGGTAGTGCTCACGATTCACTTTTATTTTATTAGGCTTGCCATTTTCTGGAAGCCATAGATGAGACCAATCTGTCGCGAAATAACCATGTAGTTGCTCTAAACAGTCCCTACTCAAAAACAGACCATACACTTCTGTGATGTCCACAACAATTATATCAATAACTTGATGAACCCCGGGGTTAGACGATAATCTAATAATCACATTCTTTAGTTCGCCTATAACTTTGACATTTGTTCTATCAAGTTGTATGATTTTTAAAGTCGAGGGTTCAACTTCAGCGTTTATCTTTTGGCAAACAGACCATGGCATCACAATGGATGACGCCCCTGAGTCTACCATACAATTATGCACGTTTCTATTAAAAATCTCGAAAGTTAACAGAAAAGGAGGTACATTCTTGCGAGTACTAAGAGTAGTAGCTTGTGGCTTTTTACTCGCAGTTTCTAAAGCTACTTTATCTACATTATTTACATTATTTACATTACTTACATGAAGGCTTCCTTTATCTTGAGGATCAGGATTATTTTTAGTGGAAGTCTTTTGAGGGACTTTGCTTTGCACAACCTTGTTACCATTAGAATTACCATTCTTGTCGTTCTCTGAAATATTTTGCAACATTTTTTGTAACAAAAATGGAAACTTCAACAACTCATAAATAGAAATGTTAGCCCTCAAATTTTTTTGATCTTCAACAACATCATAATCTAGGTTAGGTCTCACATTATTCTGTTTAGTCTCAACTGATTTAGATTGCTTTAGAGGCGAAGTTGTAGTGTTTTTGAAAGAAGGCTTGTTTGTTGTCTTACTCCTAGTGTTATAAGGATGAACAGTCTCGAATTTGGCTTGGAAGATGCTATCCGAGAAATGTCCAAAAATGTTTGGAGAAGACTCTTCTTCTTGAACTATCTCTTGTTCAACTACCTCCTCAGGAATCTCAGGAGGCATCAAGTTATCTTGGGCTTCTAGAATTGTTTGAAGGGCACATTGCAAACTTTCTAGATTTAGGCCTTCGGTGGTTGGATTAGGTTGGTTGGTAGTAAAAGGCTTTCGGAAAGGAGGTTTGTAGGGACCTTTATTCGAGGAATCTTATTCAATTGACCTTTTTAAGTCTATAACTTGATTTGACAGTTTTTGAACAACTTTGGTTAAGTTTTCCAAATCAGAATTTTCAGGTTGTGTTTTACTCTGAAGGGGTCTGGGGAGGATTTCAATCTTCTTTTTGGAAGAAGGAACAGTCTTTGTTTTATTTCTAGTAGAGTCTTTAAGACTAAGTATGTCTTTTTCAATCTGGCTAGCCTCCTCGAAGGCCTCTAACAACGTGGCTTTCTTAGATCGTTTGACCCAAATAGCTATACTCTGGTGCAAATATTTAGTGTAGTAAGCTATTATAAGACTTTCAGCAGGCATAGAATCTATAGGGATTCGGTTTTTAAGTGTTAAGAATCTTTGATTAAAATCTTTAACTTTTTCCTTTGGTTTCATTTTTAAGCTAGAAAGGTCCATGACTAAGACTTCCGTAGGCTTACCGTCTCTGAACTTTTCCAAAAAGCATGACTCAAACTTTTCCCAAGACACGATGGTATGGGGTTGTTGGGAAAAGTACCAAGTGGATGCATTACCCTCAAAAGTATAAGGGAACAACCTACAGACAATGTCTTCATGTTCGACATTACGGAGTCTTATGGCTAACATAAATTTTTTTATGTGGTCTTCAACTATCTGTTTTGAGTCAGGATCAAACTTAGGAAGACATTTCTCTAGGTTCTTAGGTAGAGGGTGTTGTGCTCTAGGTACAACTACGGCATCCTGGTCTAGCCAGGGTCTAGCAGGGTTGTTCTGATTTGCCATCGGGGTAGTGGGTGTGGAAGGCTGAGAAGGTGGATTGCCTTCGTCAGAGGAATCTCCTCTAGAAGAGGAAGGAGATGATGGAGGTGGTGAAGGAGGTATCCCAGATCCTCCTGCAGCAGGATTTAAGATTGGATCTGAAGGATTCACAATAGCGTTAGTGCCCCCTAATTGTCCTCTGATATCAGAGAAGTCTAAAGGTTGACCCCACAGACAGTTTGGTTGCCTCAAACGGGCTAAGGCAGAATGTGTTTTAATAAGAGATTGGCGAACAATCTCTTGTATGTCACCACCTGTAGGATTAGGGGTTGCTGGCTCAACTGTGATCTGCAGATCTTCGGTTGAAGTAGTTGTTGTTTGAAGGGGAATATTATCATGTGAACGGATTCTAGTCACTATAGGTGAGCGATTAAGGGATGGAGGAGTCTTGCGACCGCCTCGTGCCATTAATTAAGTTCAGGCCCTCCTTCTAGCGCCATTTGTTAATGGGCAAAATCGACCGTCCATCAACTGAGAGAGTGGAACCAGTCCAGGGTTGTCTAATAACCCAAGCCGTTTGGGATGAACCACCTTGATGGGTTTAGCGGCTCCGTTAGCCAATCTAAGGTCCTAATAAAACAAAATAAAAACAAATCTAACTAAAACTAAATAAAACAAACTAATAAAACTAATCTAACTAAAACTAATTATTAAAACAAACTAAACTAATCTAACTAACTATATATATACAATCTACTAAATACTACTATACTAACTCTAACTAATTGACAATCTAACTACTAACTGAAGTATAACTTATTCACAAAATGTACAATATCTACAATTTACAGATTTAAATAAAACCTAAAAAACTCATTGATATTCTGCCCTATAGCCATCGAAAGTCATGGAAAATTGTCGTGCTACACAGAGATTAAAACCCTCGAATCGTTGTATAAAGGCGAGCCAACAGTTCTCTTCCAAATCCTTTCGGGCATTGTCAAACATTAACAGGGCCTGGTTGTCGTTTGGCTCGATTCGCACGACTGGTGCCATGGAGCCAAGCACATGGTAAGCCGAGGGTTTGGATCACAACCACACAGGAGTAGAGCTACCCGAGCTAATAGAGGTAAATGGTGAACAAGGGATAGGCATAAATTCCATTGTGCGAAGGTGGTGGAGCTTATCGCTGCCATGCATAAGAGTTATTACGCAAGTGAAACCACCGATTTACATAGTTGTTCAATCCACTATAACACAGCTCAACAATCATATCAATTGGCCGATAAATGAAAACAATGGTGAGTGTATAATCCAACGTGCAATCAACAATGTGCCAAATTTTTAAGCCATAAATCATTTCAATTGAAACCAAAATCAAATATTAACCATGCGCTAATGTGTATTCACATAATCAACCAACCAATAGTTATGAAAATATTAACATAGGGATTATATTAAAAGATATGTGTGAAAGATTTAAATATAATACCCATATATCTTATGAAACCAAAGGTTAAAAAAGCCAATCCAAATACCAGTGCATTACACACTTAATGAAACCAAGTCACACCATTAATATGAAGC
>JASDQU010739034.1:294164-306462 GCA_032191745.1 Picea mariana
ATAACTACCCTTGTATATTATGTATATATTTTTTCTTTTGTTTGCTTTTTCGTTTGCTTTTTGTTTTCAATTTTGATTTGAATTTATTAGTTTGTGTTTTTGGACATCCACATACCTGTATACTGAGATATTTGGACAAAGACGAAAGAAATTTTCTTCGCTGAAATAACTTCTAAAAAATTTGTACAAACATCAATGGTATATTTCTGAAATATATGTTGGAAAAGTCTGTTGTTTGAAAGAAGTCTACAGATTTCGATCCCAAAGCAAAGTTTGTCATGATCATCTATTATCTTTTTACGCTATCCCTTTTCTGTAAAGGAATGACTCAAAAGATGTCTCCCTGTCTTAGGAAGTTGTTTTTAAATAAAACGTCTCTGAATATAAATAAAGGACAGTTCTAAAAATTCTGATGAGGTCTAAAAAAATTATGTTAAAATATCATGATTTTCAGCGTCACCCCGCTCAACTATATATCTATGAAAAAACAAAACAAAAATTATGAATAAGAGCTGTGGGAAGTGCTTGTAAACCTATCGGGATACTGAACAGGTCTGATGGCAGTGGGTAAATGCGTGCATTGCGCCAAGACAACTTCGCCAGGGTACTGAACAGGCCCGCTGGCAGCTAAGCAATGTCGGGTATACGAAAATCTGCAAAAAAGAAACCTCTTTAATGTCCTTTATTCTGACCTAGAACTTCTTGGCAGGATACAGATGTCAGAGTGGGTTAAATGGAAACCCTGTCGAGGCTATGAACGCCTGCTGGTAGCAGTGGCTATGCCAACAGTATTGAATATTTTATCGTTAATATCGTGACTTGCTGATCTTAAGATTGTTATCAGTTTTCATCTTTTGAAACACTACTGGAATGATTGGTTAATGATGATCTTTATATGATTTCTGGTTGTTGTTTTTAAGTTGAAATTATCTTTGCTGTCCTAATCTGAATTTGTTTCTTTTGATAGAGATAACTGCTTCTACCAGTGTGTCACCATTGTTGGCAGCCAATTCACTTTTTCCATTGTCTTATAAGCTGCCTACACCAATGTTTTGCAAACATCAAATTTTCATCGCATTTTTTCAAACAAACGACACTTTTATTTTTGCGACATTTACGCATTTTCCTTCGTTTTGTTTTCACGACTGTAAGCGTGAAAACTTAATGTTTTGAAGTCGCATTAAAATCGTTATTTGAACTATCGTTGTCTTTCTTGTCAATATGCCTATTTCGCTTACATTGCACTTATCATTATGTAGCTGGGAAGACTTTCAAACTGTACTCATTGGACATTTTTGTATTGATTGTGTGACTTGGTTTTATTGAGTTTGTAATGCATTAACACATGGATTTATATGTTGTTTGAACTATTTGACCATTGGTTTCATGAAAATACATAGGGTTTGTGATTAAATCTTTCATATATATCTTTTTTAATACCTATGTTTATGTTTTCATAGCTATTGGTTGGTTGATTATATGTATCCATTGGCACGTTGGTTAAACTATTGATATCGGTTGATACATTGGCCCATAGTTGAGTTTGGTATCGATTTCAATTTGACTGTTGGTGGATTAAAAAACTTTGGTATAACGTTTATTGCGCATGCACTTACCAATGTTCATTAGTCGACCAAGTGATATGACTGTTGACTATGCTATAATGGGTTGAATTACTATGTAAATCGGCAGTTGTACTTTGACCATAATTGTTTTGCATGGCAGTAAATAACTCCACCACCTTCGCACGCTGGCATTTATGCCTATCCCATATTCATTGTTCACCTTTGTTAGCTCGGGAAGCCTCCCCGCACTCTGTTCCTGTGTGTGTTTCGACCCAAACCCTCAGCTTACCATGTGCTCGGCTCCATGGCACCAGTCGTGCGAATCGAGCCAAACAGAAACCAGGCCTTGTTAATGTTTGACAATGCCCGGAAGAATTTGGAAGAGAACTGTTGGCTCACCTTTATACAATGATTTGAGGGTTTTCACCTCTGTGTAGCACGACAGTTTTCCATGACCTTCGATGGCTGTAGAGACAAGGTGGGCGACATACAGTTGGAGATCGACGAGGGATTTATTAGCTCTGCCACAGGGTTACCTGCTATAGGACAGCGTTGGTTTAAGAATTGTAAGGTCGAGGAAGTGCCATGGACATTGTTGTTCCTCTCACGCAAAGTCACCTCGTGTGACAGAGGTATGCCCATATATATGCTCAAACCACGATGGCATGACTTATTAATTCTAGTCAAGCAGTTTGTGACCTGTGAAGGTCGATACAGGCTCGTGTTTCTCTACCACCTGTGTTTGCTAATGATTTTTATAGGGTATCCTTTAAACATGCCTTTCTACTTTCAACGCAGCTTATACAAGATGTCAAAAAAATTCAAAAGACAGAAGGCTGACAGTATCCTGTTTCATCATGGGCTTATTAAACTTACCGTTGTTTATCATTTGAGTTTGCATGGTGATAACTAGAGATCTTTCATCGCTCGTAATGGTTTTGAGGATTTGGACACTGTCTAGGTTGACAAGCCTGTGGTAATTTAAACAAAGGCCGAGCCCCCTCTACCCTTACATGTCCTACTGCCTAAACCCTCAGCCGACCCTCCTATTGACTTACCAGACATTGGAACTGACAAGTCCGAGACTACAAAGAAACCTACAAGCAAAAATCCCAAGGCAAGCCCTACTGCTAATGCCAAAGGGAAGAGGAATGCCCGGCTCATTTCGAGAATGGCCAGAAACAAACCAAAACCCTCTGCCAAGTCAAACCCTATCGTCCTAAGTGAGGATTCTGATTCCGATGTGGAATGATTCTTAGCCAGCGAGTACCCTTACTCGCAGGGTTTGTGCCCCGATCCACCATATGATTTCGTGTCAAATCTTCCCCCTTGCCTAAGAAACGACCCTAGATACCCTGTTATTAAGTTGCCTAGTGAAACCCTCAACGATGTGCCCAAACCCTTGCATGCTCTTTCAAACCCCACACAGTCCACCAGTGACCAATGGATTTATGGTTGGAATGTTACTACCTTGATGTCCCCATACTCCAATCGAGAATCCACTCACTAGAAGATCGAATTGCAGTATTAACCAGTCAACGAGACCAGCTCCAAGCAGTTGATAAGAAGAAAAAGACGACATGATCAATCCTTTTAAAAAATGTTGAATCGGCTACGGTAGTTATCAACTCCAAATTGACATGATCAAGCCGATTCATCCTTGTACAGGTATGATTTTGATATCATTTCAGTTTTGTTTATGAACAGGATATATAATGAGTCAAATTTGGTTTCGAATAGCTCTGTTGTAATGACATTCATCCTGTATATTGTTTCGCTTTACTAAAAATAAATCGGATT
Organism: Picea mariana; assembly: GCA_032191745.1. Lineage (NCBI taxonomy): Eukaryota > Viridiplantae > Streptophyta > Pinopsida > Pinales > Pinaceae > Picea > Picea mariana. The sequence continues at coordinate 297,530 of JASDQU010739034.1, forward strand.
TTGTTTTGAATATATGATTTGATCATCCCCAGTTTAGACACCATTAGATTCTCATTTTGATTTGGTTGATTTTCATTTGATTTGATTTGATCATGTGTCTGATTGAGTTAACGAAATGGACGTTGTGCTTTCAATTGAATTGGTTTGGTATCTACTCTGAACAGTAAATTTTCATGCTCAAATTAGAATACGATCATGTTGGATTTGATTTCGTTATGGTTCGGATGCTCTGATTGGTAAACTATTTCAATGAGTTTGTTGATTACGATATGCTCTGTCATATGATTTTCAAAAATCTTGAATATTGCTATGTCCGGTTTTTATTTGGGAAAAAATGACTCTGTTTTTATAAAAACAATATGCTCATGTAAGCCCATGCAAGTAATATTCATGCCCGAATCGTGGGACAGTTTCGATTTACTATGATTATGTTAAAACCCCTCGTTGTTTGATTCACTTAAATGGATTGATGTCTATTTTCAGTTGGTTCGATTGCTCTCATGAGTTAGATTCACATCGTGAAATGTTGCTCTGTTTGTTTTTAACTTGCAAACGAATTGGTCAATATTTGTTGTCTCTATCGAATCCGGTAATAATGCGTTTTAAACAAATAATTTCGATCAATCAATCTTGTCTACCCAGTTTACTAAAAAAAAATGATCATATAATTCTTGTGAACCCTGTTGCCAGCTGAGTGATTTCATCATGATTTCGTTTATAGACAGTTATGCACCAGTGTTGGTTTAATTCGTTTATGGTATGAATCTTTTTGCTATATCGTTACAGCTATAATGATTGGAAAATGATTTTTGGATTTGATCGTATCTCTTATTTAACAATCGCATATGATATGTTTGATTATTGGTTTCAATTGGATATGAAACAATCTTACTACTGTTCGATTATGACTATGTGGACCCGCCTGTGTGGTAACAAAAGAATAGAGTATTCCTATCTTTGTATTCGGTTGAATCATTTTTTGATCCTGTTTAATTTTGAATGATATAACCATTCCAATCTCAATGATTCGTTTTCAAATGGTTATTGAAAGATAATTGGATTTAATTCTTTTAAAAGATTTTTAATCGATTCTGATGTTGATTCTATATCTTATTTAGACTAGCTACAGAATCAGAGGATTCTGTAGCTAGTCTATAGAATTAAATTTTTATTATTTTATTAATAAAAGATCCTTCTAACTTGTTCATTTCTGGTCCTTTTCAGGTGAATTCGAATTGCATGGGATTTGATGGACAGTTTAGAGGATATTTGGATGTTTTACTTTTGTTTTAGTTTCCTAGTTTAGTTGAACTTGGGAGATCTTCCCAGATTTTATGTAAACAGTTTATAACTTCCACAGGTAGGTTTTACCCCGTGGAAAAATTTATAAATACTTATTATTTTTGTAATAAAGATCATCCTCATTTGTGGGAGAACAAGGATATGGAATTTTAATACAAACTTAGACAGAAGTTGATGTTCTTCTACAGCTTTAGCTTTTCATAATATCAATCTTTTGTTTCATGTTTATGTTTATTAGTTTGCAATTCGATTAGTGACTACTTTAGCTATCATGGTCTTTTGCAGAATGATATTAATTAATTAATGTTTCATCCATATCTGATTTATTTCACTACTTAAAAATGAAGCAATTATTTGATTCGGTTCATGAATGACAAATTTCTCTTCTTCATCAATTGAATTACTTTGTATAAGTCTTTGCATACAGGTTTACCTAATTGTAGAGATTTATAAATTATATGATTGTTGTGATTTTTATGTCTTGTTTGTCTTGTAAACACACTTGAAGAGCATTGCAGCTATCGTTTACGAGAAGCTTATGGATTTTTCGGTGCGAGTTTCCTTCCTCCGACCAGCTTCGAAGATCATCATACAAAGGACAAATCTGGAGCGTTTCCAGGTCAGCTTGTCATTTATTTGTTTAAGTGTATTTATTAGTAGTTTAGATATAAGTTTAGTTAGATTTATAGTTAGAATTAGTATATTAGTGTTTAGTTTAGTTAGTTTTCTGTTTTATTTCTTGTTTATAAAATTATAAAGTCAACAAAAAATACCTTTCTTTGTCTTAGGGCAGATTGCAAATGAATTTTTTCAGGTTTTACTTAAATCTATAAATTGTAGATATTGTACATTTCGTAAATAAGGTATATTTCAGATAGTAGTTAGTATAGTATTAGTTAGTAGTTTGTATATATAGAAATAGTAGATTAGTTAGTTTGTTTTAATTAGGTTAGTTTATTAGTTTGTTTTATTTGTTTTTAGTTAGGTTAGTTAGTTAGTTTGTTTTATTTAGTTTTAGTTAGATTAGTTAGTTTAGATTAGTTTTCTTTTTGTTTTCTTAGGACCTTAGATCGGCTAATGGAGCCGCTAAACCCGTCAGGGTGGTTCATTCCAAACGTCTTGGGTTATTAGACAACCCCAGACCGGTTCCACTCTCTCAGTTGATAGACGGTTGATTTCACCCGTCAACAATGTACTATGTAGAGGGTATGATTATACCTCTGAACCCCAAAAATTAAAACTATTCCCCTCTACCTTGAAGGGAGCAACCCTACGCTGGTTCATGGGATTGGGAGGTGGAACCATCAATTCATGGGACCAGATGAAACAAACCTTCTTGTTTAAATATCAGGATTATTGTAGAACCAGAGACCTAAAAGATGAAATCTTTCAAATGACTACGAAAGAAAATGAATCATTAGAAGAATATGTCGAAAGATTTCAGTATAATTTGCAAAGATCACCCTATGGTACATTACCAGGTGAAGTACTCAAAGCAACTCTGATCAAAGGCATGAGAGATGAATGGGTAGAAACATTGAATTTAATGGGGAAAGGTGACATTTATCAGGAAACTTATGAAGATATTGTTCTATTGTGTATCAGGTGCTCATGAGGAAGTACAGGGACCAGGTCAGGAATGCAGACATCCCTCACAAGAAATAACAATATCTCTAGTGGGGGTGTTACATGAGATGAAGTCGATAATCTCCTAGAAAACTTTAAAACAGATATTTTGAGCACTCTGACTACACAATTGGATGTATTGTAGGCCAAACAAAAAAAGGTAGAGGCAGATTAGACCTTGGCTATATTTTTCCACAAGTGCAGAAAGAAACATGGTCCAAGGGAATGCCCCTTGGATATATTTCGGGTTTGCGTTATTTGTGCCAAGGATCATGACACAGAGGAATGCCCATCACTCCTTGGATTGAAATCTATATTCAAAGAAGAAGAAGAGGAAATAGAACCATTACATCTGATGGATGAGTGCCACCAGTGGCAGTCCCGGCCTCAAAATACATTTCAGGACCCTTCCTCTTTCTTTCCTGGATAGTACAATCAACAACAGAATCCTAGACAGTACAATCAACAGCAGAATCCTGGACAGCATAATCAAGAACAAAATTTTGGCAGCACATGGCAGGGTCATCCATTTACTAATCAGCCCCATCAGTACCCACCTACAATTCCTACCTGGCCAAACTAGCCTGCCAAAAACCCCAACTGGAAAAATCAACCAACTACAAGTTCCAATTGGCCAAATTCACAATACCCCACCTCATCTTTGAATAATACCTACCCTCCACAATGGCCTAACTCGACTGCCCAAAACCCAAATTGGAACCAGAACTGGTAGCGCCCCATGGAGATGAATAAACAACCTATGGGGATGATCTCTCAAACCCAACCTCCATTACAAACTCCACTCCCATTTCCCCAATCACAATTGCGCCCTCAATTACCTACCCAACCCCACCCGAATCCCAATAACAGACCATCTCAGCTCATCTAGATTATGGAAAGTGGAGAAGGGGAAATCAATCCAGTAGGGTGCAATGAACTTCGGTTAAGATCGGGGCGCATCATCTCTCCCGAACAAAATGATGTTCCCCAAGAACAGGGGAATGAAAAAAAACCAACAATAACACCCTCGATTGTGGTAATAACAGAAGAAAACAGGCAAGGGAGGAACACAATAGAATCACAAGACTTTGATAAGGATGCAATTCCCTCCCCTCCATTCCCCGAAAGACTGATGATAGCGAAACCCACCGTATATCCTAACTTCGACATTATAGGGGAACTCAAGAATTTATACATCAAAATTCCACTTCTGCAAGCCCTGCAAGACATACCAATCTATGCAAAGACAATCAAGGAGCTATGTGGGAGGAAGCCCATCAGAAAAATAAAAAATCCATCATCAACAGTTCATGTAGTGGGAGCCTTATTTGATCTAATTTTGGGTAGAGAAACACCAGTTAACTATGCAGATCCGGGGAACCCCATAGTAATAGTTCCGATTCAGGGTTGTTCCTTTCCAAATACCCTAGTTGATTTGGGGGCGGCCATCAATATTCTAACTATGGAAACCTACAATACCCTGGGTCTTCACTCTTTCGACCCAACCCTGATTATGTTGCAATTGGTCGATCGATCAATGGTCAAACCACTCGGCACACTACATGATATAGCCATTTTAGTTGATTCTTGGGAATATCCCACAGATTTTCTCATCATCAACCCAAGAAGTGGACTTGAAGTGAATTCATTGATATTGGGCATACCATGGCTTGCGATAGCTGATGCGTACATAGTTTGTCGATCGAGTACAATGACAATTGCTAGAGGAGGGGTTACAAGGAATCTCATCTTATATCCTCTAGCCAAACCAAGTCCAATGATCGTACACCTGCAATTGCCACCACCATGATATCCCGAGAAGGATCTATGTGCCCCACTCACGATGGAAGAAGACCTCAAGCACAAGAATCAGCTAGAAGATGATGTAATCAGTGGGTTTATTAACAACCCAACCATTGTAAGTAACCCAACATGCTAGATGCTCCAAGCTGTTCTAGACTGTGAAGCATAGGGAGACCCGCTGGAAGATTTAATGGAACAACAAATCTATTTTGATCTCACCAAGGAAGTCTATGAACATTAATGCCAACCTAGAAGAGCAACAAAAACAAAAGCTAATCCAAACTCTCTCTAAATACCAGCAAGCTTTTTCCTGGGAGTACTCTGATATGAAAGGTATTGATCCACAACTCTGCACACACCACATTTATATTGAGAAATAAGTATGACCTATCCAAAAACCACAAAGAAGACTGAACCCCCACCTCAGAGATATTGTTAAAGAAGAGCTACAAAATCTGTTGGACGTAGATTTTATATACCTTATCTCAGATAGTCGATGGGTTTCCCCATTAGTCATCATCCCAAAGAAAAATGGGAAGTGGCGAATCTGCGTTGATTACAGGGAACTAAACAAAGCTACTCAAAAAGATCATTTTCCATTACCTTTCATCGATCAAGTCCGGGATACCTTGGCAGGGAAGAAATTCTTCTCTTTCCTAGATGGTTTCAGTAGCTACAATCAGATCCAGATTACCCCAGAAGATCAGGATAAAATGACATTCACATGTCCCTGGGGTACCTTTGCCTACAAAGTATTTCCCTTCAGACTTCGTAATGCTCCAGCTACATTCCAAAGGGCCATTCTAAGCATATTCTGTGATCTGATTAGCGAAGGGCTTGAAGTCTACATGTTTTATTTCACCCCGTACGACGACGACTTCGATCAAGCCTTGAATAATATGGAGAAGGTATTGGAATGGTGCATCACTACCAGGTTATGTTTAAGCCATGAAAAATGTCACATTATGATGATAGAAGGTGTAGTATTAGGGCATTACATTTCTACAGATGGAATTAGAGTAGACCCTGCGAAAATTGAGGTAATTCTTAATCTACCTACTGTACACACACAAACTGAGGTACGTAGTTTCCTTGGTTCTTCAAGATACTGTCGCAGGTTTATGCCAAATTTTTCAAAAAACGTTATGCCTTTACATGCTTTGACATGTAATGTAGAATTTCAATGGTCTGACAAATGCGACATGGCTTTTGTAGGACTCAAGAAACTAATCTCAACAACACCAGTGTTGAGGGGACCTAATTGGAAAATACCATTTCAAATTTCCATCGATGCCTCAGACATTGCCATAGGCGCTGTTCTGGGACAGGAAGAAGAAAACAAACCCTACGCCATTTATTTCATTAGTAAGAATATAACTCCAACCAAACTTAATTATACAGTAACAAAGAAAGAGTTCTTATTTGTTATGCATGCCATCAATAAATTTCATCATTATATAACAGTCTATCCAGTTATCCTGTATACTGATCATTCTTCCATTAGATATCTAGCTAATAAACCAATTACTAATGGGTGAGTCACTCGATGGTTGTTATTATTGAAGAAATTTGATATCACCATCAAAGATCGACCTGGGAGAGAAAATCTTATCGCAGACTTCTTGTCCCGCATCCCAAAAACAAACGACTCATTAACAACTGAGGATCAATTCCCAGATAAGCATCTGTTTTCTGTCGACACAAAACCACCTTGGTACGCTGATGTAGCAAACTATCTAGTAGCAGGAAGATTACCAACAAATTTATCATCAAAGGAAAGATGACTGATCATCCAACGTAGTGAACGATTCAATTGGATCAGTGGATATCTTTTCCACACAGGAGCTAATCTCCAGATCCGGCGATGCGTATGAGAGGATGAAATCTATGACATACTAAAAGTAGGACATGACGAGCCCTATGGGGGGAATTTTGTAGACCGCAAGACTAGACACAAAATCTTACATATGGGCTATTATTGACCCTCAATATTCATAGATTCCAAGAAATATGTCCAGACATGCGATAGTTGCCAGCGGATGGGGAAACCAGGTCAAGCTGATGAAATTCCCTTGAAAACACAACTAGTCATAGAACCATTTGAAAGATGGGTGTTGGACTTCGTCGCCCCCTTTAATCCAAATTCAAATCAAAAATCCTATATTCTCGTTGCAACAAACTACATGACCAAATGGGTAGACGCGGAAGCTTTACCAAATGCAACAGAAGAAGTAGTCATCAAATTCCTTTTCAAATTGTTTGTACGATATGGACTACCCAGAGAAATAATTATTGATGGAGGGTCACAATTTATAGGCCATAGAATCACCGCCACCCTGGACATCTATCACATCAAGCACAAAGTTACCTCTCCATACCACCCACAAGCAAATGGGAAAGTAGAAAGCACCAATCAGGTCCTAGAGGCAATTCTGACGAAGACTGTCTCAACAAACTGACAGAATTGGGATACTGAGCTCCCAAATGCCTTATGGGATTATCGTACAACCTGCCATAAAACCACTGGCTACTCTCCTTACCATCTAGTCTATGGTAAAGAACCCATATTTCCAATAGAATTCGAGATCAAGACCCTAAGAATGGCCCAGGAAATTGAACTAAATCTTACAGAAGCACATAAACGACGCCTTCAGCAACTCAACGAATTGGATGAAGCACACATATCTGTTGTGGAGCACACAACTATTATCTAGCGACAGAGAGAAACCTGGCATGACAAGCATATCAAGAAGAAATCATTCAAGAAAGGCCATTGGGCGCTCCTCTATGATTCCAGATTTCAGGATTTTCCTGGGAAATTACAGACAAGATGGCTAGGGCCGTGTGAAATTAATGAAGTCTATGATAATGGCACAGTTACTTTGAGCACCATCGATGGGTCTAGATCACCCTTTCTGGTCAATGGACATTGGATGTGAATTTACCACCAACCACCTTCAAAATATTCTTTCTATCAAGAAGTAAGTAAAGACCCTATGGTGCAGATTTTGGCTGGCTGGGAAGGTAACCCAACCACCCCAACTCCATAAATGATGTATTTTATTTATATTGTACATACTGTACATAGTTTTCCAACTGAGTGGTTAGTTTTTTTCTTTGTTTTATAAAAATTCATCTAGGAAACAAGAATCAGGATAGATAACTACAATTAGCACCTTCTTTTGTTCCATACTCCCATTTTGTTTTATCATGCAGACTCTTTCTTTTACATGTTCATGACGATGATGTTCCTTTCTCACATGCCTGTTGTTCCTTTTTGAAATGGAACAACTGTTGTTCCCTTTCTTGCGCACCTATTGTTTCCTTTTTGAACGGAACAACTGTTGTTTCTTTTAGCGCAACTATTGTTCCTTATCGCATGCCTGTTGTTCCTTTTTGAAATGGAACAACCGTTGTTTCCTTTCTCACACACCTGTTGTTTCCTTTTTGAACAGAACAACTGATGTTCCTTTTTGCGCAACTAATGTTCCTTTTTGCGCACCTGTTGTTCCTTTTTGAAACTGAACAACTGTTGTTCCCTTTCTCGTGTGCCTGTTGTTTCCTTTTGAATGGAACAACTGTTGTTCCTTTTCACGCACCTGTTGTTCCTTTTTGAACGGAACAACTAATGTTCTCTTTTCACGCACCTGTTGTTCCTTTTGAACAATAACAAATGTTGTTCCTTTTCGCGTGATTGTTGTTCCCTTCTTTACCACTCAAACACTAGTGATTCCTCTGGAAGTGGGGATTTCATCAATTAATTTTCACGAGCACTGTTTCTAATAATCATTACAATAATCTGTCATTATTTTGTGGATGGTCCCTCACACCTTATCAAAAAAAGAAATTTGTGGAATAATCTCTCCAAAATATTTTAAACCGTGTTCATAATCAATCGCCACCATAAGTTGTTTCTTTCCCTTATATACAAATATAATTGAATGATATTATGCCTTTATATTATAAGGAGTCTTCAGCACACCTTTACTTGGCATCTTTACACTTCCTTATACCATCCCTTACTCTTAAGGAGTAGATGAGCCTCCCTTAAAAAAAAATAAAAAATAAAATAAAAAATAAAAAAATAAAAATAATAATAATAATACATACATACATACATACATACATATATATATATATATATATATATATATATATAATAAAATTTTCCCATAAAGAACGGGGGGTATCATCACGAGCCA
>JASDQU010739035.1:51373-62659 GCA_032191745.1 Picea mariana
CCTGAAGTAAATATCAGTTATTCGATTCCAAAGGACATGCGACAGAAATCCGCACACTTCGAAGGAAGGTGAAAGTTGAGGGTTGAGTCTTCCAAAGTCTGAAGACCCGAAGAAATTGTAGTCATCAATCTACGAGAGACACGTGTCAATAGACCGTGAGCTCCGGGTGGAAGCATTGCAGAGAAAACAAGGTTTGAGAATTGAAACTCTCAAATCTCGAAAGGAGAAATCGATCTCATCCATTGATTTGAAAGGGGTCAGATCTGATTCACAGGGTCGAAAGGGGAAGATCTGAACCGTTAGTTCAGAGGCACCGTCAAGATCATAAGATCGACGATCACGCTTGATTGCGAGGCCAGAAAGTGCTCAGATGTTAAAATTTTGAGGGCAGGCTACAATCGAAACTACAGTATCGGCAAAGGGGTATGTGGTAGCTAGAGGTAAATTGTGGGGAGAAAAGTGGGTTGATCCCAAGCCACTCTTGGGCGCGCCCGAAATTGTGCATTTACGCAAGGACAAATCTCGAGGTTACATGCGGGAAGGGGCTAACAGGACAGGAGATTGTGCCCGAAACCTATGAGTTCAGCAACGTAAAGAAAGAGGTCGTGGGTGCCATAGAACTTGCACCAGGGGACAAAAAGGGCCTGTGTTAATTCATAAGTGAGACCATTAAGGTCTCAGAGAGCCAATTAGGCTCAGAAATTAAGATCCTTGACTGGGAGGTCGTGCAACCCTTAGGAGAGAGGGGGTCTACATCATTAAGTAATGGAGGAAGACTCTCCAAGAGTGAAATCCCCTATCAATTTTTAATGAGGGAAAAATACCCTAATAAAACCCTAAATAAATGCTTTGTACCATGATTTCACAAAAATTTGTACCATGGTTTCACTACCTCCACACCTCCAAATGGTCATATGTCCATTTCATTGAATCCATCATTGTCTTGTGACTATTTCTCTATCTCCCATTCACTCTCTCCATCATTAAAAGTGAAAGGGTGACAAAAAAATAGTGACAAGACAATGATCAATTGAATAAAAGGAACATATGAATTTTTGGAGGTGTGGATGTAGTGAAATAATAGTACAACTTTTGGGAGGGTAGGAAAGATATTCCCCATTTTGCACTGGACCGCTTAGTGATCTCATCTTGAAGGCACATGTCTCACTTATATGTGGGTGGGGAGGGGGTGGGAGATATCGAGTAAAACATACCCTCTTATTTTTTATTCATTATACCCCCTACCCCCATCCCACGTCACATCAACAACCTATTAGATTATGGCAAGTTGTGTACTAGTGATATGCTAGTATTCCAATCACCTCTAATACTAGTAGAGTTACTATTCATATTAAATCTCAATGGTAATCATAGTGTAAGAGTATACCCATAAGTAATGATGATAAGATTGTACCTAAGCTTAGCTGTAATAGAGAGGCAGTGATTACGTGCTCATCAACTTAGATCTAATAGAGTTAAATAGGGTAAATACACTATATTGGTGGGATGTTGTGACATAAGCAAGTTGATCCTTATCTGTAAGCATTGGTGTTTCAATTAGTAATAACCAACCACATTGGACCTTACTGATATGTGCTTATAATCCCATATGTAACTTTATATATATGTACAAGCTTATTACTATGTCATGTTTTTTAGTTGAACCAATCTTTAAGATCTATTGGAATACAACATGTGACCTTATCTTCCTAATTAGGAATAGTCTCTTATGTGATTACAATGAGTATTGGTACTCTCCATATTTGATCTCTATACTCTAATAGGGAGTTTGATCAATACTAATAGATAAGACATGGATATGATTTACGTTAGACACATGTTGAACCTTATAACCTATGTTTCCCTATACTTTATTGTTACCTTACAGAGCTTAACCTATACAAGATATGAAAAATTAATTGAATAGGTTTCATTAACCATAAGTAATACCATAATCAATACCTCTCATATTGAGTGCTTAAGGTGTAATAAACAACCCTTTGTATAGTATCCAAATACCCACTTTCACTTTAATCATATTCATACACGAAATCAAGTCCTCGTACTCAATAAATGGTTGAATATGTAGTAAGTCAATACAATATCACATATCACTCATTATGAAAATACATGAAATCTTACCACCTAATCATAACCCTATTCATTACATGTTAGCAGTGTTACCAATACAATACCCATTGGTTGTATTACTATCATATACTATTTTTCTAGTAGTAGTTATAGATTCATGAATGAACAAGCTGCATACCCGATGCGGATACGTGAATACAAGGAATCGATTACACTACCTACTACAAAATAGGGGTAAAAGAGCTTACATAAGTATCATAAGCCTAATCAAAGCATTATGTTCTAATTCCATATAGAGAAGCTATGCCTATTCAACTTAAGAAGAGCTTAGCTAAGAAGAGTGTGTTCAAGCTATTATGGAAATCAAGCATGTTCTAATCATAGTAATAAATGTAGAATAAAGAGCTTTGATGTTACTAATACTAAGTACAGGTAACATGAGTAATCAACATGTTAGAATCATTGATCAATACATATTCATTATGCTTATTCACAACACTAGTAGTAAAGTGATTGCATTTTCAATACGTATCACAACAATGGTTTCCACTTAGATCATAGGTGTTTACCTAATATACTTTCTATATTGAGGTTAAGATAATATGATGTTATTCTATTACGTAGATTACCTAATAAACTCGATTGAATTACTATAACAAAGAGCTCTAGTTGAACCAATGGAATCAGTAGTAGTGATATAATGATGAACGTGTTTAACTTATTAGTAATATTCAACCTACCAGTAGATCTTATATCATAAAAAGTCGGTATCATTATAGTAAGAGATTACTAACCATTACTATAAGCTAATCATTAGGGGAAGACCTTGTGTAACAAAGAGTATTTCCTGAGATAACAATAGGGGTATCAAGTTCTCACCAAAATAACTCGAAATCTCGACCAGGAAAAATCCTAGTGAACCCAGAAAGAGGATACAAGCCCAAAAACAATTACTTATTTTTCGAGACCCTGTTATAGGTTGTATCTAGATCCATTTGGATCGATGTTTTATAAAAAATTGTATTCAATTCCATCCTATTGAATTTGATAATCGAGCATGTCCATGTACATGGACTTTATTACAGAATGTGTTTGTAATAAATAATTTGATACTCTTTGAATTTACCTACTAATGTGTTTGTAATAAATAATTTGATATTTTTTTTGAATTTACTTACTAACATAAAAGTTTGATAGTTTGAAATTATAGTATAATTTATTTTATGTATATGTTTGTAATAAAAAATTTGACATTTACAATTTTATTTGTTTTGTGTTTGTATTAAGTTATTTTTGAAGTGTAATAAATAGTTCACTTACTAACAAATGTGTTTGTAATAAATAATTTGATACTCCCTTTGAATTTACTTATTAATGTGTTTGTAATAAATAATTTGTTACTATGTTTGAGTTTGAATTTATTTTGTGTTTGTATTAAGTTATTTTTGAAGTGTGATAAATAATTCACTTACTAAAAAATGTGTTTGTAATAATTGTCCATGTACATGGACAGGCCCGATTTCGATGGATAAGCCTGAAATCGGGCCTGCCTTTTTTCGAAGGGTTTATCTCCCCCTATTCAACTTGAAATATTGGGTTGAGGTATAAAGATTCAAGTTCCCTAACTCATTTTCCCTACAAAAAATACTTAATTTGATTTATGAAAGCCTCACCTAGCTATTCCTTAGTCACATAAGCTTTGGATCTAGTCCTCAACCTTTTTTTTAGTTTCTTAAAATATACTGAGAATGAAAACATAGAAAGACTGAAAATTAGTTTATCTCTCAAACCAAATTGCATTGGACATGTAACCAAAGGTGTATCCATTGTTGCAATTGAAATGGATTGCACCTATGAATCTAAGTAATGGAGGAAGAATCTCCAAGAGGGAAATCCCCTATCAATTTTTAAAGAGGGAACAAGACCCTAATAAAACCCTAAATAAAGGCTTTGTACCATGATTTCACTACCTCCACACCTCCAAATGGTCATATGTCCATTTCATTGAATCCATAATTGTCTCGTGACTATTTCTCTATTCCCATTCACTCTCTCCATCATTAAGAGTGAAAGGGTGACACAAATATAGTGATAAGATAATAATCGATTGAATAAAAGGGACATATGACCTTTTGGAGGTGTGGATGTAGTGAAATCACAATACAACTTTTGGGAGGGTAGGAAATATATTTCCCATTTTGCACTGGACTGCTTAGTGATCTCATCTTGAAGACACATGTCTGACTTATATGTGGGTGCGGGGTGAGATATTGAATAAAACATACCCTCTTATGTTTTACTCATTTATACACCGCACCCCCACCCCTACCCCCACCCTCATACCGTCATATATGAATATGCAAGTGAGGGGAGATAATGAACATATTATGTTTTACTATGAGGGTGAAGTGGGCACTGGGGTGAGATAACGAGTAAAACATATTAGTTTTTACTTATTATTCTCCCTACCTGCACCCTCATATGAGGATATGAGGGTGGAGGTGGGGGAGAATAATTAGTAACACTCATTGTATGGGAGATACAAATCTCAATGAGTTGTCTCTAGAAAGGAAAAAAATATCTTCTAATCATCCCTTTGCATGAAAATGTTTTTGCACTCAATATTGAACCACCTACATAAGAGCAACCAATCTTGAACCACCTACATAAGATAAACCATCCCAAATTTAAATAAACTCATGTAGAAGAGAAACCATCCATTTCTTGAAATGATATTAACGAACGGAAGATAAATTATTATTGTAATGAAAATTCATGATTTGAGTGTAAATAGATTGGCCAACATTATGCACCACTTAATGATATAATGATTAACGTACTTCCTTTCCATATTGTTTGTTTGATGGTGATGGTGAATAGTTTTCTTCCAATAGAAAGGAAGGAAAATCAATAATCCAATCATTATCGTACTGCATGGTGCATAAAGATAGTCAAATTGAAGGAAAAAAAAATTGAGAACTTGTCATGGGTGTAATCTTTTCCTCATAAAATATGCCAATGTTGTAAAAATATGATGCCCCTTGCACCCATGTATCTTTGGAAAGATATTTTTATACCAATGTCGTAAAAGTATGGGTGTAATCTTTTCCTCATTAAATATGCCAATTTGTCATAAAAATATGATGCCCCTTGCACCCATGTATCTTTGTAAAGATATGTATATGCCAATGTAGTAAAACTATTAATTTCCCTCCATAATGTCGTAAAACATGAATTTCATAAAACATGCCCTCCATAAGGTATATTTTTCCTATGAATTGCATCCCTGAACCATGCACAAGTCCTTGAACCATCACACAATTCATTTGGAAGTAATATTTTCTTGAAGAGTGGGACACAAGCATTGTCCTATGGTTTGGTAAACTAAAGATGAGTCTCCTTATCCAAGATATGCTACAAACACAATTTCTTGGGCCATAAATGAGCTAATTGTAAAGCATGTCATCCATGCTTGTGGTGTTAGACCAAGACACATGCCCTTTGGTTATAATATTTGGTTTAGGAGTGCAACATGGTCCTAATTAAAAGGTTTTTCACATCATGGGCATGTATTTTATCCAAAGAAATGATTAGGGGATAAAATTTAATGGATTAGGCACTATACACCATTTCTAAGAAATGGTGTGAGGTTAAAAACCAAGGCCATAGGCCTTGCATTTTTATTCTATGGTTTCATGTGGTCCATGAATATGGGCCCATACCACAACAAGTTCACTTTGGTAGGAATATTAGGCTTAAAAGTGGGGTACAAAATTAGTTCCAAGATTGGCCACACGGAGCACATGTTTTTGAGACCAAGAAAATGTTCGAAGATGATATCCAGGGGAGTAGGCCATGAACAATTCTTTTATGGCTTGCAGATCACATACAAGGCCCTAGACCACAACATAATTCCTCCATATGTATCTCTTTTCCAAGAATTACATACAAGTCCAATTCAAAAATTTTGTGTACCATGGAAGGGTATACTAGCCTATAACATGATCTAAATCCAAAGAAATAGGAGATGGGCCCTATACAAAACTTTTAAGGAACTTGATCTATTCACAAGTCTTTAGACCATAACATTGAGTCTCTAGGAGTAATATTTGGCCGGATAGTTGGATATGGGCTCAATTTATGAGATTTAATGCACCAAGGACAAGTTTATTATCCCAAGAAATTCTTTGGTGTTCAAAACCAAGGCCTTGAGCCCTACATTATAGATCTAAGGAACATGGGCCATGCATGGGAAACTTGACCATGAGATTGTTCTCTCCAACATAATATTTGGCCTAAGAGTGGGACAAAGTCCCAATTCCAAGGTTTAAAACATACTCTACAAATTAATATCTACAAATTCAATAAGACTCTTTAATATGGAAAATACATTAATTTAAACGTTAAGGTTCTCAAATGTTACATGTCACATCATTGGATTTGCTAACTTTTTAATTTATATGTTACATGTTTACATTTTTTTATATTTAAATATTGTCATGTTCATTATATATAACATCATAGTCACAAATATAGTTGTTAGTTTTTTCAATATATGCCTTTGATGCTTTGAAGTTGTTATAAATTTTTATGCCTTCAAGTTGTTTTATATCATATTTTCATATTATGTTTCTGTAATTATGAACTTTCACATTCGTGGATTTTCAAAGGATATCTATCGAGGAGAGATGTGGAGACAAGAGTCTCCAAATATGTCTTGTAAATTCTCAAGGATATCAAATGAAGGAGGAAGAGGAAACCCTTATTCGAATGAGACACCGAGGACATCGGATACCAATATCTCAGCAAGGTCTGGCAGCTTGGGAGGGGCAACTAGTGACCAAAGACAATCTAGTCAGATGAGGAGATTATCAAATGAATCAGTGAATCGATCAGCTAGACATAGTACTCAAAATAGTGCTATGGATGCATCTTTCTTATATAGGTTGCACATAAATACTCCTAGACCGGAGAATGTAGGGAATACATCACAACAAAAAAATATGTTTGGTAATTTTCTTTTGATTTTGTATTTTTTTGTTTATTTATGTTTATGTTTTATATTTTTTTGTTTTTGTTAAATGTTGTAACTAGTTTCAAATGTGTATTTTTGTTGAGGATTAGTTTAATGAGAGAGAAGATAATGAAAGAGAGAGTGGTTATCATGAATATTCCAATGTCGATGAAGAGGGTGAAGGTAGATTAAGGGGGAGTTATTAAGAAACCAAAGATTACACACCTACGTCCACCTATACCTCAGATGTTGGTGATGAGCTTCCTTGGGAAGGGTATGCTGAAGAAATGACCCTCGAATAATTCTTAGGTGTTAAAATCAGACTGCAAAATGATTTGAGGTGCTTGGATCTCCCTCGAGAGAGTAAGAAAATCTTGGAGATTGTTTTTCATTCATTGTAGAACTTTATGGATGCATATCAAAAGATGGGGCCAATGACTGATAGTTTCATCGATTTGATGAGGAGACGAAAGTCAGAGGTGATGGGCCTCGATAAATGGGAAGTAGTAAAAAGTAGAGTTTCAAAAGAAGATGCAATTTCTATGTTCAATTTCAAAGAGGGGCCAAAGCGAAAGATGTTGAAGGTGCAATATTTTAAGCACCCCAATATAGCAGGACATCTTTATAATAGATTTTTGGAACCATATGGGAAGTTGTCGTGGAGTGATGAGGTTACACATTATTTTTCTAGACTCTTTTATACAAATTTTTTCATGGGCATGCATCATGATTACACTAGTCAACCGTCGAATTATTATGGGGTTGATAAATGACGAACACATGATAAAAAATGGGCATATCGAAATGCAACATTGCAAAGACCTCCACTACCTTTGGTATCTCTTCCAACAGGGGAATTTGTCTCACATTCAGAGATGCGAGCTACATTAGATGTTGGCAAGGAGGCCAGGAATGCAATCAAAGAAAATTTAGAATCATTTTTTTATGGTGTTGATGTCGATTTGAATCGTCAGAGAGCTGAAGCCAATTCTCGAGCCAATTTTGTTTAAAAAACAGACGAGGAGATAGATTCCATGTCCATAGAAGATATATGGGAGCATGCAAAATTTTTCTGCAATGATTGGAAGGATTTAATTCAGAATGATGAACCGAAGACTGGATTGATATGTGTTACAATTGGTAAATTTTCCATGCATTTGAGGATAGTTTTCTTGTAGTTCTAGATCTAGACACATATCATTGTATCTTTAGAAACAATTGATTTGTTATCGTTATTAATTGCAGTTTGGTCATATGTTAAATGGATCTCCAGTAAATAGGTGAATTGATTCATCAAGTTTAAATTTAGATGGGTTGAATTAGGTATGTGTTTAAAAATATCCATATATGAGCACTTCAATTGTCTAATCTTCACACCTTGTTGAAGAATCAATATATAAGAAATTTATGTTTTTGTATTAATGTGAACACATTGAACTCTAAAATTCTAAGTTGCATTGTTCACAGATTCCCATTCCGTCTCCCACTTCTTGGGCAAGCTTGTCCCAATTTTCATTGGGAGAGTTTGAAGAGGGTGGGAGTTCACATGTATAATTGCATGTTGAAAACAAATTTAGTTATACATGAAAATTGCAATGTCATTTAAATTATTAATTTAAAAGAAAAATGTCTTACAATATATAATTTATTGAATCTCAGGGTCTGGTGGGTAAGACCATGACTCAACTGACCATGGGAATATCATCCTCTTGTGTGGTTAATGATATTCAGCTTGGCACATCACAAGTATTACATGTTTCAAAATTTAAAACTACAATTTAATGTGTTAAATCACTTAATTTTAATTTTCAAATGTAAAAATTTGAAATGTGTTATAGGGAAACGTGGAGAAGAGAGTTCATGAGACTGTGCTTGAAGAGAATGTGGAGAAGATAATGTCGGAGACTGGGATTGAGGAGGATGCATCCATACCTTAGAAGGATACATCTATTCATGATGTTTATTAAATGTATGTACATTGCACATTTGTGAGTTTTAGTGTTCAAGCTTATTTGTGTTGAACATGTTTTTTTTTTAAACTTTTTTCAATTTTTTTAGTTAAATTATATATTGCACATGATGCAAAACTTCTCTTCTAGTTTTTCCCCTTTTGAATGATGCAATATTGAAGTTTTGCAGTAGTTGAAATATGTACGTGTAGCAAAATTGAAGTTTTGTTTGATCAACTTTTTAATTAAGCCTTTTCTATTCATAGAAGGGTTACTCAAGCAATGTCTATATAAATTTTCAACGCTTCGATCAATCATTTTGAAATATATAGAACTCTTATATAAGTTTATCATCTTCCAAAATGGTATATCTTTGAAGGGAAAGAATGGGAAAGGTTCAAACTCCCATTATTTCTTTGGGTATATTGTCAAACTCTTCACTAGTTGTTTACCAATCATGAACTATATTTTCTAGATTTAAAAATATGCTAGATACACTTTTAATTAAGTTTAGGTTATGGGAACAAACTGACTTTTCTAGATTTAAAAATATGCTAGATACATTCAATCTTATTTATGTTTAGATCATGATGTAGGTAATTTTGAAATCTAGCATTTGATTATATGAGAAAAAAATCTAGATCCCACATCAGAAAGAGGGAGGATTCTAAATTTTCACTTGGATTTAAAATTATGTTAGATACATGACCTTATTTAAGTTTAGATGATGAGCGTGAAGTAAAACTAGTCTATATTTAAAAATATGCTTACATGATCTTATTTATGTTTAAACTTTAGATCATGATGATTCTAAATTTTCTTGGATTTAAAAATATGTTAGATACATGATCTTATTTAAGATTAGATTATGAACATGAACTAGAACTATTCTAGATTTAAAAATATGCTTGCATGATCTTATTCATGGTCTTATTTATGTTTAAACTTTAGATCATGATGCGGACAATTTTGAACTTGAGCATTTGATTATCTGAGAACAGACTCTATCCCACATCAGAAAAGTGGAAGATTCTAAATTTTCTTCAATTGCATTCCTTTCCTTCTTGTCCAAGAGTGGCGTAATATGGAGATTACTTTTTTCTGCATACAACAAAGTGAATTCATTCTTGGGGTATTTCCAAACTCTTAACTAATTGATTACTAACCACAAACCAACATTTCTAGACTTACAAATAAGCTATGTACACATTATCTCACTTATGTTTAGATCATGATCCATGCATATTTCAAAGAGCATTTGATTATATGTAATATGAATACATCTCATATAGAAAGAGGGAAGATTTATGGTTTTTGAATAATGACTTAATATATGTCCATATTTGTGTTTTATGCATGTACATCTAACTAAATTCATTATTGTGGTATTAATAAATGTTGAACAATAATTGCTTATCAATCTCACACCAACATTTCTCTTTAAAAATATGCATGTATATATGGTCAAGTACTTATCTTTATTGTAAGGTCTCTGTCCCCACAGAGCCTGATAAAACACACGTTAAAATAAAGAATAAAGAAAATTATATGCTGTACAATTTCATCATTAACTTATAATCATTGATTATTCAACATAAATTAAATGTATTAACATCATGAAAATAAATCACATAACCATCACATAACACAGCATAATCACTAAAATACATACCTCGGTCTGATGCTAATTCCCCAATCTTCTGTTGTCCTTGCTGCTGCTCTGCTCAAACTCTGCCCAAAATTGAATCTTTCCTCCCTGCCAGCTAGGAACAGAGCCTATCTGGCTCCCTAGCTCCAGGATTCTGTGAGGATTCCTGGTCCCCGAGCCCAAAACTCCTAGTAACCTGGTGCACCCCTGTAACAGTCCACCCAAACTCCAGACCAAACCAGAAAAATACCAAACAGAAAATACAGTCCTTCTCTCCAAATAAGTGCTCTCCCAAAGGCCTCTGCCCCCTCATATCCTCTTCCCATTCATCGCCTCCTACCTTCCTTTAATGCCACCCACCTTATCCCTCCATTCAATACCGTATCCCTCCATTCAATGCCCTTTCCCTTCATACGTAAAGTTTTCTAATAATAAATTAAAAGTTCTTAAGCCTTTAATTTGTTATCCAAACATTAAATGTGTTAATTAATCAATTAATTAATTAATCAACATATGTTAAAAAATAATTAATTAATTAATATAATTAATAAATAATCATCATTTAAATAATACACATTAGGACA
>JASDQU010739035.1:62759-93360 GCA_032191745.1 Picea mariana
GATCATCATCCTGGTTTTCTTGGGTTATAAAGAGGACTTCTCCTCCATTATCTTCTTCATCACTCTCATCTAAGGAGATGTCATCATCCTTGGAGTAGAAGCTCTTTTTATTGTTGAGACTTCTCTTTTTATAGTAACAGTTTTCAACAATATGTCCTACTCTACCACAATTAAAAGTTCTTAAGCCTTTAATTTGTTATCCAAACATTAAATGTGTTAATTAATCAATTAATTAATTAATCAACATATGTTAAACAATAATTAATTAATTAATTATTATAATTAATAAATAATCATCATTTAACTAATACACATTAGGACAGTTAATTATTTAGTTAACTATACTTGATAAACCTTAAGCAACTATTTAACTAGGGTTTTTACATTTATATCATGATGTACATGCATTTTTGAAAGAGCATTTGATTATATGAGAACATCTATTCCATCATAGAAAGATGAGATAAGTATTTTCCTGGAAGAATGGATTATATGGATATTCGTGAGTTATTTAATTTGAAAGAGCATTTGATTATATGAGAACATCTATTCCACCGCATAAAGGGGAGATAAGTATTTTTCTGGAAGAATGGATATGAAGATTTGTGAACTTTCTACATACACAAGTGAATTCATTTTCAGGGTATTATCTAACTATGAACACTAAAATTGGTTACCAATTTCACAATGTTGAATTGATCTAATGTTAATTGACAATGAAAAACTGATTATTTAATTAATCTAATTTAAAAAAAGGTCATAAAAAATCAAGCTTTAAATTACTAAAATTACTATCAAATAAAACTTAACTTATTCCACTACTTTAAAGTATGTCTTTTACATGGCAAATGATAAAATTACTATCAAATAAAACTTATTCCATTACTTTAAAGTATCTCAATGATAATAAGATATTTTTAATCCACTCAACATTCCATTAATTCAAAGAATGTCATTCACATGGAAAAACTTAAGTGAGAAGTGGAAGTATTATTTGATTGGAATGGATTGCAAATGAGTGATCAACACATGTAAAGGAAAAGAAGTGAATTGACTCTTTATCTCTTCCAATAAACCTGAACTTGAATAATAATAAGCCTTGTTATCATCATTATTGCAAGACTTCATGAAACTATTGGTTTGCTCTGAAATTCCCCTCATGGCTATGTTAGTGACTTTATAGGCTTTTGTAGATTCTTTGCAACTTTTGCAACCTCATATTTTAAAATATATGAGATCATTTAAACCCTTTAAAACTAGACATAAATTATAATTGAGATCTAGTTATATGTGTGAAATTGTGTTTAATAAAGAAGTACATGACAAATGTTTCATTAAAATTCACCTTACCCGAATGAACATGGTATTAAAAACCAAACAAGATCAAATTCGGGGCATGACTAGAAAATCCAGAGCATGTTATCTCATCCCTTAAGTGGTCCGGAGGACATAGGGGGACCCGAATATTTAATAATTTTGAATTGACCAATTTAGATCTAGTTTTATGAAAAAAAATGTAAATAAAGCTTGGTAAGTTATAATTCATCAAAAATATAGTTCCTTATTTAAATGGACCACGGAAGTAAACTAAACAAGATGATTCTAGAATCCTAAATATCCATAAATACATGTACTTTCAATGCAAAATAAAAAATTACGGAATGTATGTCACTTATTTTTAAAGAAATCGTAATGGTATGCCATCTTTAATTATTCGTTCATGATCATCTTTTGACATTTTCTATTTTCTAACTTTTGTTTTTTTCCTTGATTTAACCTCTATTAACTTTATGCGTGTTGCACATACCAAATGACTATATTGACAACTTATGACATCCAACTGATCGTCTTGAAAGTGAACATAACTATCGGTTTGATGGGTTTCTTAAAAAAATGGCCTTTCAGTATGATAGATCATCTTTCATATATAAAACCGTTATCATAAAAATATTATAATAACCTCATCTTTACTTTTGTGCATCGCATCAAATAATATTTCACGTTTTCAATGTTGTCTACATGTGCAACCACAACAAAGCCATCTCCTGCAAATAATTCGATATGTTCCAACAAACAGTTCTCGTTAGATTATCACACATGCATGTGCCATTAAACTCATCTACTATATATAAATTTTATATATCCAACTTACAAGTACATCTACAAATTGTTTAAATATTTAACAAATACATTTTCAAACAATTGAAACAAAAATTACCTTCTCTAACAAGATCAGAAACTCTATCGCCATCAATTGACACTATCATTTCATTTGATTCCATCTCCTCTAAGCTTGCAAGTGGAAATTTTCCTTTTATATTAAGTTCGGTATGTCTCCAATCTTTAACATATTCTGTATTTTCGTCTTCGCAAATCTCTATGGATTATGTGTCCTCTATGCAAACTTAAAAAAAACAAGATTCATTTCTTCTATCATATGCAAACACATTTTGATAGTGTTTTGTTTTAAATAAATACACTTGTCACGTCCCACGTACTGTACCAACCTCATATGGGATTGATCTATTTACAACTTGGTTTCTAACATACCAAAAAAACCTACACAAGACACTTGAACTTGTTAACTTGAAATATATCAAGAACATGATTGAAAATCATATAAATTTGAACATGTGAATAAAAATATCATGTGTACATGTGTAACATATATATACACACACCTGTGCACATCCCTTGATGGATTATTTTCATGAATTAGCGTCAGTTTGCACCGTTCAACAACTTGATCAGTGGAGTCAAATCGATTAGCATGAGGGTTCATCGGATACCTTCGAAGTGCTCGTTTTACACATGCCACGGCACCATCATGTTCTCCTTTTCCATGAGCAGTCTCAAAGAAATTCCAACAATGTGTAATGTTTGATTTCTTGTGAAGACGACACAACCAATCGAATGATCGTGAAGATTTGAACTGACTCACACATCCATCTGACTATATCCAATGTCAATCGAATTTGATCCTACGCTCTTTCAATGAATCATAAAATTTATCAAAACAATGTTGTACATAATGTGTATCGTGTGCTTGATCATCACTTATATAAAAGTGATATTCTTTAATAAGATGTCGATTGTCATTGGTGCTTTCTATGTTATCAACACTCTATTAAGCATGTCTATATAATTTTCACTCTGTATTTCTTTTTGTGCAACGAATGTGTAATTCTCTACAAAATCAACTACAAACAAAATTGTCTCTGGTGGAAACACTTCACGGGATTGTTTGAATTGTAGATCTTGCCATCGAGCTCTATGTGAATGCTTGGTGTATTTATAAATTTCTTCCTCAAACTTCTTCAAAAAATCTATCACACATATTTTATCTGCTTTCAAATCAATCATTTTGGAAATAACATTTGAAGAATGTGGAGTTGTGTTGTTGATATATTCATATTTCTTCCAATTGACTATTATATTAGACAAGGATTGATCATTCATATTAATAGGATAATTTGAGTGAAACAAACTTATATTTCCACAACGATCACATTTCTTTCCACCAACATATTTTAATTGGTAAAATAATTCATGACCTTCTCTTTCACATAGAATTTCAGATATAAAAGCATGGAATGTGGAAGGAGGTGAACTTTCCCATAATTTTTTACCAAAATCAAGAAAAGTGTCGTAATATAACTCAAATTCCACATGATAACGACAACAACAAGTGTCACGAACAGTTATGGGTCTAACAAACCATGGTTTTTGTTAATGTATTGATGAAAATTTAACTTCTGTGTTCTCTTATTTGAACTTATTGAACAATTCTATTTGTGTCATCGACAATATATGTTTTGGATGTTCTTCATATTTTTTTGCATTCTATTCTTTGTCGCAAAACATCCTTTGTATGTGGTGAAACACGAGATTATGTCAACCAAAAATTACATGTCGATTCTTTAACATTTTCTGCAAGTCTATGTTTGTAGGGTTGTCTAGAAATAATTGTCCAACAAACAAGTTAATCATTTGCATCTATTTTTAATCGAAATTTTCTATGTTTGTACAATTTTTTTCTTGAGTTTCTCATCGCTTTTTCCATGTGTTGTGTCAAACGATCTTTTATATTGCTAGATGAAAAAATTATTATTTGTATCACTCTACGTGCAACACTGACATATTTTTTCTCGAGATTTTCCAAAATCTTTTAATACACTAGTTATATTGTCAAAGACATTTTGTTTCACCTTTGTATCTTTTGTCAACTTTTGAATACCCAATAATGATGTAGCTTCTTTTAACTTTCTTGACTTTATTAGACAGAGAAAAAATTGAGCTTGTACTGTTACTGATTCATCTTTGAAAAAAATATTATACATATTCTTAACACGATATCTTATATAATACTTAGCTTCTTTCTTCTTGAATTTGCCATATCAACATTTTCTAATATTTCATTATCAATGTTGATAGATTTTCTTGCATATTTCAATTTAAATTTTATATTAAAAAACAAAACCCAAACATAAATTCACTAAACTATATACAAGTGTTCATCTTGTATTATCTAGATTTATGTACATGGTTGTAGGTGATTCAACTTCTACTTCAATTTCGTTTTCAACGACTTTATTGACGCTATGAGGAAAATTTATTTCTATTTTTTGAAAAACATCAATTCCAAATTACAATCAATTATATTTTAAACAATAATTTAAATTTGAATTCTATACTTTTAATATAGACAATATGTAAATGCATACCTAGTTGGATTTCTTCTTGTTGAAAATCTCTATTTACATCATCATCGTTTCTTTCTTCACTATTTTCATGTTCTCGTTTTTTTCTCCAATAATTCTATTTTCTTTGTTCGTTATGGCGAGTTTCATCTCGAGTGCGATAAAATTTTCTCTTGCGCCCACTTTTGTAGCCCATGAGTATAGTTATCTATAAAAGAAAATAAAAAAAAATCAACATTTCATAATAGTTTCAGAAAAAAAACTTCATTTTCACAAAAATTATTCAAAAATAATATCAAGAATTTTATAAGAAATGTTTAAAAAAAGTTACTCTCAAAAAAACTCTCTTTGATATAATAAGAAATTTCTTATGAAAACCTTCACCTTGAAAATAATGTTCAAGTAAGTCTTTACCTTGACAAAATGTTCAACAAAGCCTTCAATATATAAATTGTTACTCCAATAAAAACTTGAACTTCAAAAAGAGAATGTTTTTTTCCATTCAAAACATCAATAACCTTGTTTAAAAAAATGAAAAAGATTCTCCAAGTAGCGAAAGAGACGATTCAAACTTTTAGGATCTCCACATATGAAAAAATATGAAACGAGTGAGTGAATTGTGTAAAAATGGTTTAGTTGAAAGTGTATTTATATGATTTTGCACCAACTAAAACGAAACGACGCATCCCTTAATTTTTTCCCAACTGACGGAATTCTCTCACCCACCTTTCGGTTGAAAAAACTAATTTTTCGACGAAAGGCAAGGAATTCATTAAAAATATATATTTCAGCTGAACAAAATAGTTTTTGGCCAAAAGATTGTTTCGGCTGAAAACCTGCAAATGGGACTGTTTGTAGGAACCTGAGAATTCCCTCCAACTTACTTTAATTTTGGAGGTTGAAGACTTCTGCAAATACTCAGAATTTAGTTTCGGAATTGATACCAGTATTCAGAAAATTGAATCTACTTTCAATGGATATAATTTGTTTTCATTTTCTTTGTTTTTATCTAATTTTATTTAATTTCATAAAAAAAATCATTGCATAATATTTTCAGGTGACATTATGATTTAGTGAAATGGAATATCCATATCTCTAAAAATACACGGTGGAAAATTATGAAAATTTTATACTCAAAATACTTAAACTTTTATCTTCAAAAGGGTATTTTTAGATTTTACTTTTAAGTAAAAATTAAGATAGATACAAGGTGGRGGAAAACATGTGTTTAAAATATGCAACTTTTTCAGTGTGGTCAACTTCAAAAAATTATAGAAATTATAATATTCATCCGTTAAATTGAAAGCTATCGTCATAAAAAACTAGAGACTATGTAGATTGTTGCAGTATATTTTGTTTGTCAAAAACAAAAGTTTAATAATAGATACATCGTTGGGGGAAAACATAACTCATTATCATTCTCTTAATTTTTAAGGAACATATTGTCAAACAATTGTCATATTGACATATCAAATCTCAATAAAAAAAATTAAAAAACAGTCAGTAGAAAGCTAACAAAATTCTTTACAAGTTTTATTTTTACTGTAAAGTGGAATTTTAAATAAAAAAAAAATACTTTTGTTTACCGAAAGTTGAAGAACTTGTGAAAATATATATTTTTTTCTCATAAAACAAGCAAAATGGACACCCATCTTCATGATTTTACCCTAAAAGGTGTTGAGAACATATAATGGTGAATAGTTCAGTGGAAATGAATTCAAGGAATTCTATAAGAAGTGTGGAATAGAAAGGTAAAATACTATTGCATACAGACCTCAACAAAATGGGGTTGTAGAAAGAATGAGCAGGACATTGATGGGAAAAGCAAGGAGCATGCTCAATGGTGTCAGGGTAAGACATGAATTCTAGACAAAGGTAGTGGATAGTGCATGCTACTTAGTAAATCAGTCACCTTCATCAGTGTTGGTTGACAAAACTCTGCATGAGGCATAAAATGGTAAAAAAACCCCTCTTATACATCTCATATTTTTTGTTGTGATGCTTATGTACATGTTCCAAATAAAAATAGGAGTAARCTGGATAATAAAGCTAAAAAATGTATCTTTATTGGTTATAAAGTTGGTATAAAAGGTTATAAAATTTGGAACCTAGTAACTAAAAAGATTATTTATAGTTGAGATGGTTTTTTTAGAGAGGTTAAAGATGCTCCTAAACAAGAAGTCCTACTGAGGGAAAAAATAACCAAAGATTATAGAGTTTGAGTTAGAGGATGAAGAATCTGACTCAATAGAAGAAGAACCTCATACTCCAGTCTTGAGGAGATCAGATTAGAAAATAAGGTAACCAAAAAGGTATACTCCACTTGATTTTCATTCTAGTTTTACTTTATATATTACTAATTACAATCACATAATTTTTAGGGAGGAAACAGATTCAGATGATAGTAAACTTGAGAAGAAGTTGAAGAAATTGTTGCTTTGGATAATAATGAGGCTTGAGATCTAGTTGAGTTTCCAACGAAAAGAAAATCCATTAGTAGAAAATGGGTGTTTAAGAATACATTGAATGGAGAAGGTAAAGTGGAGAAGTACACAATTGCATAGTACCAAAGGGATATTCTCGGGTAGAGGGAATTGATTTTGGTGAAATTTTTTCTCATATTGCTAAATTAACTTCTATTAGATTTTTTTACTCTATTGTTACCTCTTTTGATCTTGAAGTAGAGTAGATGGATGTGAAGTGACTTTTTTTTTCTTGTATAACTCTATGGAGTAAGTGACATATTCAACATCATTACTTAGATGGAGTATGGCTTAAAGAGATGATGTAGTTGATGTTGCCAGATGATACTGACAGTGATGATGGTGCTCATGATTTAATCATGAGATAGTCTGGTGACTATGATGATGCTACTGGTTGAATGGTATGTATGTGCTCAAGACCATTGCCTTTAATACCTCCCTAGCTAGGAGGGAGTGTTGATATTATGGTAGTTGCGGGAGGTATTAACCTCCACGTGTAACCCTGAAAATAATAGAATATTCCAGGAAGCAAGAAGAAACCCTAAAGCATTGGATATAACTCAAGAAGATAGGTCAACTAAAGAAAATAATTTAATATTGAGTCTTTAGCCTCCATAAAGAGAAGTTGGCCCAGATAGTTAAGAAAGATCAGTATAAATACAGGATGCCAGAGCTCATTTGTACACACACAGCTCAAAACTGCAGAAATCTAGTTCGCACTGCAGAAATTTAGTAAGTGCGCAAGTTTGGAGAATAGTTGTAGTTGCAGCTACTGCAACTTGTATTTTTCGGTGTTAGGCTTGGACTTTCTCTTGGTTATGGTTTGGAATTTCTGCCTTGTGTGCTAGCTCTGGAAAGAGGTACACTACATTTATTGGTTATTAGGCCTAAGGTTTGCTTCAAGAATTATTCTCTGTCAAGGTTGAGGTGCTTGGGGGTGGCTTCGGCCTATGGTTGGGTGACAATATTGCTATATTGTATATGGTTAAATGAGCACACCTATTTTTCTAACAAAAATATCAACCGAAATATGACCTTGAGGACACAACTCAAGAATGTAAATATTCAGAGTTCAAAAACTATCCAATCATACTTCATAAGAGTGTCTCAAATCAAAGAACAACTTGAAGCCATTGGAGACACAATCGAAGAAGTTGAGTTGGTGATGACTACATTGAATGGTTTCCCCAGATATTGGGAATCATTCATTCAGGGTATATGTTCAAGAACAAGGCTAACAAGATTTAGCAAACTGTGGGAGGATTGTACTCAGGAAGAAGCTAGATTGGCAGTAAGAGAAGAGAAACTAGGCGATGAAGAAAATCAAGCCCTAGTAGCAAATACTAGAAAATGAAAGAGCAAGAAGGCAGTTCATTCACACAAGAAACCTCATGGATTACAAGAGACACACAAGTTCAAGAAGTATTTCTCAAATTACAGATGCTTCATCTGTCAGAAGATGGGACACATTGCCATAAATTATCCCAACTCCAAAGGTTGGGTCAGAAAAGAAAAGTATCAAAGACATCATGCTCATGTTGCAGAAGATGATGAACCTGATCATGAGAAAACCAAAGAAGAAGACTATGCATTGATCTCAACCCTTACAAGTATAGTCACTCATGGAAGTGACACATGGCTTATTGATAGTGGTGTTTCTAAGCACATGACTGGTTACAAGGAGTCTCTCTCAGATTTAATTCAGAAAGATTCACCTCACAAGGTGAAGCTAGGTGATGACTATCAGTATCCCATTAAAGGAGTAGGAGAAGCATCCTACAATTTAGATTCTGGAAAACATATGAAGATAAAGGATGTTTTGTATGTACCTGGTTTGAAGAAGAATCTCCTTTCCATCTCAGCTTTAGATGGAAAAGGATTCAGAGTTGCCTTCATTGATGGTGAATTCCTCATGTGGCCAAGAGGAAAATATATTGATGATGTTGTAGTGGCATGAGGGTTCTCCCAGAAAGAAGGAATAAATTATGAGGAGCTATTTTCTCATGTAGCAAGATACACTTCAATTAGAGCTATACTTGCGACAGATGCAATGATGAAGTGGAAGGTACACCAGATGGATGTGAAAACAACTTTTCTAAATGGTGTAATAGAAGAGGAAGTGTATGTGGATCAACCACAAGGTTTCGAGACACATGACAGTCAGAAACATGTGTGTAGATTGAATAAATCCTTGTATGGATTAAAGAAAGCACCCAGAGCATGGTACAGTAGAATTGACAGCTTCCTTATGAGCTTGGGATTTACCAAGAGTAAAGTAGATTCCAACCTATACTTCAAGGTTTTGGATGGTGGACCAATCATATTATTATTGTATGTGAATGATTTGTTCCTAACAAGAGACGAGAGGCTCATCACTGAGAGTAAGAGGAAGTTTTCTACAAAATTCGAGATGAAAGGCCTGCGTATGATGCATTACTTCTTGGGTCTAGAGGTATGGCAGAGACCGAGTGAGATTTTGCTTAATCAAGGAAAATATGATATTGAGATTCTGAAGAGATTCAGAATGATGGATTGTAAGGCCATGCCTACATCGATGCTGACAAATCTGAAGTTATTGAGTGATACATCTTCAGAGACAATGGATGCCACTATGTATAGAAATTATTGGTTTGTTGATGTACTTAATGAACACAAGGCCAAATAAATGTTTTTTTGTGAACACATTGAGTCGGTATATGGTTGAGCTGATAAGTGTTCACTTGATTACAACAAAACATGTGATGAGGTACCTGAAGGGAACAATTGATTACGGACTCATATATGCTTCAGATCGTGAGATAATCCTGCAAGGCTTTACTGATTCAGATTGGACCGGTAATGTTGCAGATTGGAAGTGTAACATCCCCAACCATCAACCCCACTGCCAGGCAACGCTACTATGCGGAACATATACACATATATTTATAAATAATATGAATTAAATCAAATTAACATATTTAACATGGATTTATTGTTGTCATACAGACTTAAACAGAATTAACAACAATTCAAACTTGCAACAGAATACATGATAACATTTCAAGACACAGACATGCATCACATATAAATTAAGTACAGAATTAATACTTATCTTTTAAACTGGTGTAACACTACCAACTGCGTCTAGACCTTCTACGAACCTCCCAGCCTTAGACCGTGTTGCTCATCACTCTCAGCAGTCGGTCACCCCTGAGCTGGGGCTAAGCTCCACCTGGAAAGGGAATCATAGGCTAGGCAAGGTCAATAGGAAGACACACAGTTTATGAGGAAAGATTCTCTCTCAGGAGCCACTTATGCCCACTACTCACAGAATCTCATTCCCCACATGCCTTCCCACCCTAGGAGTATACACCTTCACTGTCACCAAGACAATCCTTCGGATGCTAAACCTCCCTTGCCTTGGGCTTCAGCAACAAGCCAGACCGGAATTCTCTGAGCTCTGTGGCAGCTAAAGGACCCCCTCCAAGAGTTCCCACTTCCTCTAAGCACTCTCTCACCTGGAGAGAGTCTCTCAAAGGCCTAACAACCTGCCTCTTCAACCACAACCACCTCCCTCACCTAGAGAGAGTGTTTCACATAGGCCTGACAACTTGCTTCTTCAACTTCGTTCCAGCACAAGGAGGACCACAGTATGGCTCAGCGAGGAATGGACGATGGTATCCAATCACACTCAGCCAAGGGACTGCATGGCCAAAACAACCCACATTTAAAACACACATGGCATAGACAATTGCGGTATGCTCAGCTTTCATAGAAGACAACGACCCAGACAGTTAAGCACGAACACGGATTTGCAGAATGGATAAATCGGGTTCATAGGACACACATGAGACACGGATCCATCCATGGGTTTGCCATTGGTTTTCAGATGCGCGACAAGGAAATTATGTAGAGTTCGATGATGGAGGCCAAATGCAGAGACCAGACAGAATTCACAGGAATACACCAGTCGATCATAGAGGTCTCANTGTGTTCTCTTTTGCACACGTTGGTGCTGCATGCATTGTCTCTCCCGAGACTTAGGATAAAAGAATACCTTTCACACCACTTTGGAATAATAATAAATTATTATTCCCAAGGACTTAATCCCTCAAACTTAGCCCCTCTTCCAACCTTTCAGCTCTCTCTCCCTTACCCATTCTGTGGAAGCTTAGTCCCCCATCACTCTTTCTTCATGGTCGGTCGGCATGCAGTGATGTTCATATATTGTATTAATGATCTGCATAATTACATATACAAAATTAGGCTCCTGGCCTTTAACACTTAGGCTCTCCAACCTAATAAACACATAAGCCCACCAGCTTATCAATACTAGGCTCATCAGCCTACAAAACATGATTTACAATTCATAACATGATTACAATTCATAATATAACTAGGGCACTACCGGGGGATATTACAATCCCCTCCCCTTATTTTTGCACTATCCTCAGTGCAACTTTTACACAGCATCAATAAGATTTTCAAAATCTTCAAAAATATGCGGGTATTCTGCCTCCATAGCATCCTCATGCTCCCATGTCATGTCCTCGGGACTGTACTAGGTCCACTGGACCTTTACAATCCCTGTGGCTCGATTCCGAAGCTGTTTGGTTTTCCGGTCCAATATGCACACATGATGCACTTGCAAGACACATTCTTGCTCCACCTGAATCACATTTCAATCGATAACATGATTAGCATCAGGTATATATTTCTTAAGCAATGAAACATGAAACACATTATGTACAGTCATGGATGCAGGTAATGCAAACATATATGCAACTGACCCAATCATTTCTAGGATTTCAAATGACCCACAAAATCTGGCTGCCAACTTGGAGCAGCTTCCCAACTTTAGGGAACTTCTATTGTTTTTTACTTTCAGGAAAACATGGTCACCCACTTTAAACTCCCTGTGGGTTCTCTTTTTATCAGCATAACTTTTATGCATGTCTTGGGCAGCTTTCAAATTCTGCTTACTTTTTAGCATTTGTTCTTCCATTTCCTTGAACAACTCTGGCCCAATTACTGCCCTATCAGCTGGATTATCCTAGCTTACTGGAGTATTGCACTTTCTTCCATAAAGTGTTTCAAATGGCCTCATCTTC
The DNA here is from genome assembly GCA_032191745.1 of Picea mariana. Classification (NCBI taxonomy): domain Eukaryota; kingdom Viridiplantae; phylum Streptophyta; class Pinopsida; order Pinales; family Pinaceae; genus Picea; species Picea mariana. Next base: position 75,033 of record JASDQU010739035.1, read on the forward strand.
AATGATGCTTAATACCCATTATTGTAGGCGAGTTCTACCAAGTGTAGGTAGTCTTCCCATTTCGATGGTTTGTCCATCACATACATCCTCAGTACGTATTCTATTACTCGATTCACCCACTCTGACTGCCCATCAGAATTAGGATGATAGGTTGTGCTAAAGTTCAGATTCGTTTTGAACCCCTTGAATAACCCTTTCCAGAAATTTGAGGTAAATTTCAAGTCTCTGTCAGACACAATTGTCTTGGGATTACCATGCAATATTGCTACTTCCCTCATAAAGATGTCGGCAACATCCGTTGCCTTGTGAGTAGTCTTTAATAGAATGAAATGGGCATCTTTCGTAAGCTTGTCCACCACCACCATGATTGAATCATGTTGCTTGCTTGTTCTGGGCAATCCTACGATGAAATCCATTGTCACCACTTCCTACTTCCACTTAGGAATTGGTAAAGGCTGTAGCAACCCTGTTGGGTGTCTGTGCTCAGCTTTAACCTTCTGACACTCCATACATCTGGCGATGTATTCATCAATTTCTCTCTTCATACCTGGCCAAAATTAATGGCTCTTGACTGTTGCCACGGTTTTCTGATATCCAGGGTGCCTAGCATAAGGCACATTATGCATTTCATTCAAAATCGCAAGTTTCAAGTCCTGGACATTAGGTACATAAATTTTGTTCTTGTACAGAAGTATTACATCAGTCTCTAATTTATAATTCTCCACTTTCTGTGGCATCTTACCTTGTTGTAGCTTTGCTACCAAATCCCTATACTGAAAATATGTATTTGCAGCCTCCAAAATTATGTTTTTAATATCAGTTTGGTACATGCTAATGGTTGTAGCATATAATTCGTGTACTCTCTTGCTAAGTGCATCAGCCACTTTATTCTCCTTCCTCTTGATATGCTTGATATCAAAATCGTACTCACGGAGAAACTCCAACTACCTACTCTGTCTAGCGTTCAAGGTTGGTTGATCAAACAAATATTTCAAACCATTGTGGTCTATTCTCAATTCGAATCTTCTTCCCATGAGGTAATGCTTCCATTTATTTAGAGCGTGTACTATGGTTGCCAACTCCAAATCATGAGTTTCATAGTTCCTTTCATGCTCTTTCAACTTTTTGGATTCATAACAAATTACGAATCCATTCTGACTTAGGACTCCTCCCAATCCTTCTTTGCATGCATCTGTACACACTACAAAGTCTTCATTTGGGTCTGCAATCCTCAGGATTGGAGCACTGGTTAACAGTTGCTTCAATTGCTGGAAACTTCTCTCACAATCCTTTGTCTACTGAAATTTCTTCTCCTTCCTTTGCAAGGAAGTGATAGGGTGAGATATCCTTGAGAACCCTGCGATAAACCTTCTGTAATAACCAAATAGACCCATAAAGGATCTGAATTCCGTCATGTTCTTTGGCACTGACCATTCTCTGATGGCCTCAATCTTCTCAAGATCTACAACTATCCCATCCTTCGAAATAATATGCCCCAAGTAATGGATTTGCTCCTGATAAAACGAGCACTTGCTCAACTTAGCATATAGTTGGTGCTCTCTTAGCACCTGCAACACCATCCTTGGATGTTGTTCATTCTCTTCCTCCGACTTGGAATACACCAGAATGTCATCCAGGAATACTATGACAAACTTGTCTAGATAGTCCCTGAATACACCATTCATCAGGCACATAAAAACAATGGGTGTGTTCGACAGCCCAAACGGCGCCACTGTGAACTCGTAATGACCATACCTTGTTCTAAAGGTGGTCTTGCTGATGTATTCATCCTTTATCCTTACCTGGTGATATCCTGACCTAAGGTCTATCTTCAAAAATATCTTCGCATCAATCAACTGATCGAAGAGGTCATCAATCCCCGGCAGAGGATATTTGTTCTTTATAGTTACTTTATTCAACTGTCTAAAATCGATGCACAATATCAGCGTCTCATCCTTCTTCTTCACGAATAGGACCGGGGCACCCCAAGGTGACACGATTGGGTGTATATACCCCTTCTTCAGAAGCTCTTCAAGCTGCAATTGCAGCTCTTTCATCTCTGGCGTACTCATTATGTAAGGAGCTTTTGACACTGAAGCTGCTCCAGGAATCAAGTTTACAGAGAAATCAGTATCTCTTTTCAGAGGTAGTCTGGGTACCTCCTGAAATAAATCTTCAAACTATTTTAGTACCGCATGATCTCCAATCTTTGACACCTTATCCTTAGGTGTTTCCTCCACATGGGCTGCAAATAATTGACAACCTTTCATGTAGCACTTTTTCAGCTGCATTGCTGAGATTTTTGTGATAGCAACAACTCTGGGAATTCCTTGGACTGTTTTCCAATTTCCTTCCTCATCCAGGCAATTGAATGCCTTGTTCTGACAATCCAAGATGACATGGTGTTGGTCCAACCAGTCCATCCCAATTAGATAGTCATAAGAACCTAAAGTAAGAACATTCAATTCAGCCTTTGTGCTCAGTCCATTCATGTCCACTAGACAGGACTTAACTAACTCAATGACTTTCCTCTTGGTTCCTGTAGCCAGCTGCACTAACCAAGACTTTTCATGTTTGTTTCTCGATAATTACAAACTTTCCACCACTCTAGGATCTATATAACTATGGTTAGCCCATGAATCAATTAAAATAGTGAAGGTATGGTTATTGATCATACCTTCCACTTCAATCATGTATGACTGATATTCAGCGTGCTTGTTGTCCAGGGCTGCGTAGATCCTTGGCATTCTACTGCCCATGTCCTCCACTGTTTCAACCTGCTGAACATTGTGGACAGCTCTCACTTTATCATTTATGTGGGGGTAATCTATGTACCTATGGTTCCATTTACAACCCCAACATTCCATAGGTGGCGGTCTTGGCATTTTCCCACCCACTTCAGCCTTCCTGGGCTCTCTAAAATATGGTTTTCCCTGAGGACTGTTTCTGAAAAATGGTGGCTTAGTTCCCTTCTTCCTCTGATCCATCTTGAATTTCTTCTTGTCTTCCCAAGACTTCCGGAAAGTAGGCTTCTCTCTTTGTTTCTCATATAAGCATTTCGCCCTCCTTATCGTTTATTCCATAGTCTTAGGATCGTCATATTGAATCTTGTCTCCAATGGAAGGTGGCAGTCCACTCAAATACCTTTGAATCTTGATAGTCTCATCCTTGATGAACGAGACATATTTCAACAATTCCAAAAATCTTCGTTTGTATTCATCAATGGTCATGCTTCCCAGCTTGAGTTCAAAGAACTCTTTCATTTTTCTGTCGTAGTATCTTTTAGTCAAGTATTTATTCTTGAAATACCTCTTGAATTCTTTCCAAGTGATATCTTTCTCTCTAATGTGTTTTACTTGCACAAGTTGATCCCACCACATATATGTCTTTCCCTTTAGTTGATACATTGCAATTCTTCCTTCTGCATGAGAGGAATAATTTTGCAGTTGGAAATATTTCCTCATGCCAAGCAACCATGTTTCGGCATCTTCCTCCTTCTTTTGTTCTCCATCAAACGTAGGAGGCTTAATCTTGTTCATTTCGCCCTTTAGTTCATCCACTCCAGATCTCTTGTTCTTTTTGGTTGGAGACGGGCTTGAACTACTATGTGCCCTCCTCTTGGAGCGACCTTAGGAGTGATGATGGTGTTTACCAACACTCCTTGATCTTCTTCCCTCAGAGGTCTGGTGACTCCTTGTTTTGCTCAAGTCTCTCTCCTTGTCCAACTTCTTTTCTATTCTCTCTAGACTCTTCATCAACTTTAAGTTGAATTCTCCCTATTGTTCCTTAGATTTCATGAGTTTTTTGTTATCTGCTCGATGATTTTGGGCATCTTTCTGCAATMTTTCAATGATTTTCATCATATGCCTTTCATTATCTATCTCTTCTCCATGCCCATTGGAGTTTGACCCTTCAACTCCCAAATGAACATCCATTCCCTTTGCTTCATCCTCGTAACTGGAAGMAGTTTGTATCTCTTCCATTTCTTTGCACTCAGTGGCAACTCTATTCAGTTMTGGCACTCGTTAACTTTTGCAAACACAATGTGCAGACAACCGGAATTTGTCAGGCCATTATTCCTCAACAAATCCCACAACATTCATAAACAAATCTGATTCAAGAAAATGTTCAGTTTTCATTCTCTGTGATTCTCGTTCAATTAAGAATCCCCGTAGATTTATTCTTTCGAAGCTCTACTCTGCTAAGTTTTCGGGCACTATCCCCTTTCTCTCAGTCCCCAACCCAGCGACCATGGGTCGTGACCAAGCACTATATCAATAAGCATGTACTCGGGCCTTCAGCCTCGAAAATTTTCAAAACGCAATACGACAATCACTCAAAGTTCTGAGTTACCGAACTTGCACAGTAGGGTGGATCAACGATCCACGTCTACCTAGCATCCAACGACTGACATTCGTTGTGGAACCTCAGGTGTCTGAGCTCCAGGACCTCGGGACTTCGGAAGATTTCACATCCGTACACTCCGAACCATTAATCTTTGAACACTCCCATGTCATCTTAGGTGACGTTATTTAGTTACATCACTTAACGTTTTCCCAGTTGCAAGGGCATGCAACAGTGGTTTGGAGTAACCCGTATTTCATCCCACAATTCTCCTAACACTGACACGTAACCCTTCAGTGAAACCATGGTTTGGATTGTGGGACCGCCTTGGAGAATTAGCTTCCGTGCAACTTGGGTCTCTGTAATGATTTCTGGACGTTGATCTTGATGTATTGTGATCAATGCCATTGTGGGTCCTCCGACCTTTAACTACGTTACATAACCTCGAGCCCCACATAGTACAGCCATCACCAACTAAGGCGGTGGCATGTGGTATGCCTAGAAAGGTCCACGTTACCCCAGGTGATGTCATCTGGCCCCACCACGTCTATCCCTTCACTTTGAAACTCCAAGATTTGGAGCTTTAGGCTTCGGGAGTTTCAACTCCTCTGCGCTCGCTTTTTCTCGGAGCGCTTTCTCTCGGAGTTCACGATATACTGACAAGTGTCCTCTTTGACGATCAACGGCTATGAGTGACTTCAACACTTCGGCTTTCGGGAGTTTCATACTCACAGCACTTGCCTCCTCATGAAGTAATTCCACCCGAAGTACACGATCTCTTGACGTGTATCCTTCGCAACAGATGATTGCGATCTACTTCGGGACTTCGGGAGTTTGTCACACTCCACACTAAAACTCCTCCGAAGTGATTTTCCTTTGTCTTTATGGACACTGATCTAACAGTCAGGCTCTTTTCCTACGATCTACGGTGTAGATCTCCTTCGGGATTTTATGCCTCAGTGCATTCCACTTCTCCCGATTGCCGAACTCCGAAAGGCTCCCAAGATAACCTTCCTGCACCTTCTCCAGATCCAACAGTCGTAAAGGACTCTCATTTTTCCCAACCAATCCTACGGCTCCAACACCCCAAGTGTTGAGCTCTCTCTCTCTCTCTGGTCAAATACCACACCAGTTGCGGTTTTACTCTACCGCTACTCCTCCTGAGATTTGTAACACGACTAAGTAACCCCTTGACACTCAGAAACACTCTAAGGTTCAAAATTGGTTCCTTTGAACACCATTTCCACTCGAAACCTTGGGTCCAAAGACCACTTATCCGGCCCATCCAGGCTCAGCATTGAAACTATGGCTCTGATACCATATTGTAACGTCCCCAACCATCAACCCCACTGTCAGGCAACGCTACTATGCAGAACATATACACATATATTTATAAAGAATATGCATTAAATCAAATTAACATATTTAACATGGATTTACTGTTGTCATATAGACTTAAACAGAAATAACAACAATTCAAACTTGTAACGGAATACATGATAACATTTCAAGACACAGACATGCATCACATATAAATTAAATACAGAATTAATACTTATGTTTTACACTAGTGTAACACCACCAACTGCATGTAGACCTTCCACGAACCTCCCAGCCTTAGACCGCGCTGCTCATCACTCTCAGGAGTAGTTCACCCCCGAGCTGGGACTAAGCTCCACCGGGAAAGGGAATCCTAGGCTAGGCAAGGTCAACAGGAAGACACACAGTTTATGAGGAAGGATTCTCTCCCAAGAGCCACTTATGCCCACTGCTCACAGACTCTCATTCCCCACATACCTGTCCCACCCCAAAAGTATACACTTTCACAGTCACCAAGACAGTCCTTCGGCTGCTAAACCTCCCTTGCCTTGGGCTTCAGCAACAGGCTGGACTAGAATTCTTCGAGCTCTGTGGCAGCTACAGGACCCCCTCCAAGAGTTCTCACTTACTCAGCACACTCTCTCACCTGGAGAGAGTCCCTTACAGGCCTGACAACCTGCCTCTTCAACCACAACCACCTCCATCACCTGGAGAGAGTGTTGCACACAGGCATGACAACATGTTTCTTTATCTCCGTTCCAGCACAAGGAGGACCATAGTATGGATCAACAAGGAATGGATGACAGTAGCCAATCACACTCAACCAAGGGACTATGTGGCCACAACATCCCACAATTAAAACACACATGGCATAAACAATTGTGGTATGCTCAGGTTTCATAGAAGACAACGACCCAGACAGTTAAGCATGAACTCGGATTTGTAGAATGGATAAACCGGGTTCATAGGACACACAGGAGACACGGCTCCGTCCATGGGTTTTCCACTAGTTTTTAGATGCGTGACAAGGAAATTATGCAGAGGTCGATGATGGAGGCCAAACGCAGAGACCAAAAGGAATTCACGAGAATACACTAGTCGATCACAGAGGTCTCACAATTTCGGGTTTCAGAGATGCATGAGGTATGCAGCGATCAGACATAGAGGTAACACCGTTTAGACTGTGGAAGGCATAATGGAGGATGAACCCCCATCATGGCTCAATTCTTGGGTTAAATTGCATGTGCTTGGGTTGACACATGTCGCCCATGAAGTTGCATGTGTTGGCATGTTCATAGGAACAATGCGCTTGTCATTGATGGCAAGAACACACGGGAAGGAGAAGCTCGGGAGGAGAAGCGACAGTGATTGTTGGATCACCCATTTTCAATTCCCTATGGCCATCATATATGAATTCAAACAGAAGGAGCGTGCAGATGGAGGAAAAATCTCAAGCGTTAGATCGGAGCACGGGGACCAACCGTCGTCGGATCTAGGAGAACCTGAACGATCTTTAAAGTTCAACATGAAGCGAGCTTACAAAGTCCCAAAAATAGGAGGATCGTCCATCATCAGGCAGGACACGTGGCTACAGTTCATCATTTCGCTGACTAGAAAGTCAAAGGAAGGAAGATCTCTAACCTTCCAACTCGCGATATGCAAAATCGCGATAAAATTTGGGCCGTCAAATCTAGATTAATTACGAAGGACCAGCAGTCGTTAGATCTGGTGAAGTTGCAAGGCAGATAAGACAAGGAGTCATCCAAATCTCCAAAACTGTGAAGGAATCTTGGTCGTCCATCGAGGATAGTCATGGGTCATTGGATCCAGAGGACACTTGTCGAAAGATCATCATTTCGCTAACTGGAAAGTGAAAGGCACGAGGTGCTCTATTCTTCCAACTCGCGAAACGCGAAATGGCGAAATGATCTGAGCCGTCAGATCAAGGAGAAATCTGGTCCATCGATCTAAGAAGGTCACGTGGTGAAAGATAATCTCTTCGCTGACTGGAAAGTCAAAGGAATGAGGTGTTCTAACCTCTCAAACTTGCGATATGAGAAATCGAAAAATAATCTTAGTCGTTGGATCAAGGATGAATCTGGGCCGTCAGATCCAGGAGGTAGTTCATGATAGACCATGTCAGAAAGGACAGGTGGCAGTCTACGTCAGCAAGGACATGTGGCGCAATCATACAAGGACAAATGTCAAGTTTACTCAGCATTTTAGGCCACTGGAAATCCCAATTCTGAGTGACACGTAGCAGCCACTCAGCTTATGACACGTCATTGAGTGACGCAAGAATGACGTCACTCCGGGAGTTTAGTTTCGGGAGTTTTAGCATTAATACTCCCCCAAAGTCCCGAAAGTTGAAGTTCCAGGACAAAAGATAGTCGTCCGATCACAACGGATCGTCGACCATGGATGTGAAGAGCGAAGCGCTCAAATGACTAGCCAGTGGTCATATCTCGTGGTCACATCGTCGAGAGCTGGAGAGCAGAGCTAGAGATGTCAAGCTCCATTTCGGAGTTTGCGACATGGAGAGTCGAGACAACTCTTCATAGAATCCCCGAAATGCGAAATGCGAAATGCATTTTCAGACTTGGCCCCTGGTCATCGCCCTTGGTCGCGTGAGTGGAAGGAGCTAGCATAGTTAGGCTCCATTTCGGGTAACGGAAATGGGAGGAGTCAAGGGACTCACAGGAGAATCCCCGAAACACGAAATTGTGAAATGCAGTTTCGAGTTAAGTTGTGGTCACCATCGGTGGTCACGTTGGAGGATGGAGCTAGAGCAGTCAAACTCTATTTCGGGGTTCGCAATATGAGCAGTCAAGGAGACTCATGGGAGAAAACCCGAAATGCGAAATCGCAAAATGCCTTTTTGAATAGGGTTGTGGTCACAGCCATTGGTCACATCATCGAAGGTTTAATGGAGAAGCTAGCATGCAACTAAGCTCCATTTCGGAGATCGCGACTTGGAGATTCGAGATGCCTCATCCCCAGATCCCCAAAACGCGAGTTGCGAAAGCACCTTATGAATAGGAATTTGGTCACCGCTAGAGGTCACCTGAAAGGAAGGGGCTTAGCCAGAAGAGCTAACTCCCACTTTGAAGTTTTCTTCAGGAAGAGAGAAGGCGCCAAAATGCATGAATGCACGGAGTTTCTCTCAGTAACTGCCAAAACGAAGTGATTGCATCTACTAGAGAATTTGAGAAGTTGTAGGGTGGTTTCCAGAGGGGCTGAAGAGCCTTGGTGTAACTGTTAGAGACCACTGATGGTTTCTGCCAGAGAATTCAAAGATTCTTCAGGGTGATCGACAGAGAAGACGAAGAGTCTCGAGGAAACTGCCAATGGAGTGTAAACTCATCATAGAGTCGACTGACAGATGGAAAAGGGTCGAAGAATGTTACAGTCAGTAAATCAAAAATATCTCAGGAGAAGAGCGAGTGATGATGAACGCAGTGAAGTGTATGCAGTGGGATAGCGCATGTAGCATGCACAAGGTGCAAAGAGACTATACAAATGTAGAACATAGAAGAGATTGGTGCTGTGATTTTTAAGAGTGTGTTATGCAGGTAGAAGAAGGGAGTCTAGAGGAGAGACAGTGCAACAGAAGGAAAGAACAAAGATGCATAACTGATATAGTAAAAAAAGGTTGAGATGGACATGCAGAGACATAGCAGAAGATTAGAAATCTCAAAGAGATGCAAGTAGAGAGACACTGATACAGAAGAGCAGAGCAGCATAGTAGAACATTGATAAGCCTAGTAAGTCAATGACAACTATTGAATCACTATAATAAATTCACAGAAAGAAAAGTTTTATATTTCAGGATGGTTGGGAGGTGCTAGAGAGGACTGTTGTCCTCTAAGTGTCAAGGGGGTGCTTGAACACAGGGAGTTGTAGCTACCATCTGGTAGCAGCCAGAGAAACCAGGGTGGCAGGGTGGTGCTAGGGAGAACATTGGTTCTCTGTTATACAGGTTGGTGCCTATGTGACTGGAAGTTGGTGCTTCCATCCAGTTGGTGATGGAGCAGTGAGGGAGTTGGTACTTCCTTCTAGTGGGTGCTAGAGAAACTAGAGAGTTGGTGCTCTCAGCAAGTAGCATCTTGCAAAACAAAGGTGGTAGTCTCATTATGAGTTGGTGCTCATAAGAATGATAATGTACAGAAAATAATTATCATATAAAGAATAAGAGGTTTTCACCCTTTATGGGTTTCCTCAGGAATATCTATCTCTATACTATACATGTGTGTGATTGATGTTGAATACTCTACTGCTTATTTATTGTGATCATCATTGAGAAGTTATGTAATAAATTTAAAAATTGGATGTAATTGTTTAAGCACAGTAACCACTGATTCACCCCCCCTCTTAGTTGTCCAACAATTGGTATCAGAGCCGACCCCTTTTATCTAAGGGTAGATCCTAGAGCTTAAACATGTCAAGCCATGAAGGAACTTCAACCAATAAGGCCCCTCTATTCAATGGAACAAACTTTGCCTTCTGGAAAGTTAGAATAAGAACCTACATAATGGCTTTAGGTGCAGATGTCTGGGATGTGGTAGATACTGGTTATGTAAATCCAATTGTACTAGCTAATAAGAATGACAAGCTAGAATTCAGCTTCAACGCTAAGTATGAATGCTATCTTGAGTGGGCTTGTAGAAGCAGAATTTGTAAAAATTATGCACCTAGACACTGCCAAACAAATGTGGGACAAACTCATTAGCAGTTATGAAGGTAATGCGAAGGTAAAGGACGCCAAGATTCAAACCTACAGAGTACAGTTTGTACAACTGAAGATGAAAGAGGATGAAACTGTTGGAAAGTACTTTCTGAGAGTTGAAGAACTGGTAAATGCAATGAAAGCACTTGGAGAAAAAATTGAGGAGCCTTCTTTAGTTCAGAAAATTTTGAGATCTCTACCAGATAGGTTCAACCTGAAGGTCTCTGCTATAGAAGAACTTAATGATCTAAAAGCCTTGGAGTTTGATAAAATTATAGGAACGTTTTCTGCATATGAAATGAGAATAGTTAAAAATAAACCCACCTCTAGAGAAGAATCATTTAAGGCAAACAAGAATGAGGATTCTGAGCTTGATGAAATTGAAGCAAAATTTGTGAGAAGACTAAAGAAGGGATCAGGCAAATACAAAGGTAAATTGTCTTTCAAATGTTTCAATTGTGGTAAGATATGTTATTTTGCAAATAAATGTCCTCACAAAAGAAAGGATCAGACATATGATGATGAGGAGAAACACAAACACATAAATTTGTTTAAAGATAATAATTTTAAGAAGAAAAGTCTTTGTGTAAACAATGATGATGATCCTTCAGATGATGAAGACAATGACTCCTCTATTGAAGATAAACTAAATGACTTCATACTTATGGCCAAAGAGGATTATGATAATAAAAGAATAGGAAGTGGTGCTAATGAAGAAGAAGTTGTGGTTGACCTAGAAGGAGAACTGATCAGTGCACTAGAAGAGCTTGATAGACTCAGAATTAAGACGAGAAAGAAAAAACAATTGCTGATACAGTTCAAGAAAGCCAGTAAAGAACCTGACGAAGACTTTGCCCTGCTAAAAGTGGAATTAGAAGAGGCAAATAAAATCGAAGACATTCTTAAACAACAGTTATCAGAAAAGAAGGCAAGATATGAAGCTCTGGAGAAAGTAGTGAAAACTAGGAAAGAGATGGAGAAGTTTCAAGCCTTGTATAATCAGAATCTATCAAGTATCAAAGCCTCAGAAGAATTGGCCACCATTTTGAATCAACAAAGAAACCCAAAGCTAAAAATAGGTTTGGGTTATGAAGAGGGATCAAGTAGTGATCAACCAAGCAACAAAGATCCCATCAATTTTGTCATATATACCATCTATGACAACAAAAAACCTGCAGAAACAAAAGAAGATAATCAACGGCCCTGGAGGAGTAACGAAAGAGGTACCATAACTGAAACTATAGATCAAAGAAATGATGTACTCTCTGTTCAAAGAAATCATCAGCATGGAAGAAATCGACCTTCTCAAAGAAGACAGTCATTTTCTAGGTACCAAGGTTTTTTCTATGGATATTGTTTTTTCTGTTCTAACTTTGGTCATAACGCTGTAAATTGTTCTTTAAAATTGAGATATGAGCAATCAAGACATTCAAGGTATAGATATCTTCCACAACAAAGAACGAGACAGCCAAATAACAAACTATCACAGACTGCAAATCACTTGATGGATGGGAAAATGACACAGGTTAAGCATAACAATCATTATGATCCCTTATTCAACGAACCAGAATGTTACATCTGTCATAATTATGGACATAAAGCTGTTGACTGTCACTTAAAAAACTATGAACTAGATGGATCCCTTTGCTAAAAATGCCAAGGGTTGGAAGAAGAAAGAAAGTGACAAGTGTGGATTAGTGTTGTCAGCTGAAAGACAAAAGAACCCTTGGTATATAGACAGTGGATGCTCCAAACATATGACGAGAGACAAAGGTAAGTTTCTATCTCTAAGTGAAAGTAAAACAGGAAACATAACCTTTGGAAATGATACTTCAGGTAAAATCAAGGGTAAAAGGATGGTGAGTTTAAGTAATGGAAAAGGAAAATCCCAAGATGTTCTGCTTGTAGATGGGCTGAAACATAATCTTCTCAGTGTAAGTCAAATGTGTGATAGAGGATGTGAAGTGGTGTTCACTTCCAAGGACTGCAAGATAAAGTCTGTAAACTCAGGACAAGTGGTGGCTAAAGGCATAAGGACAGAAAATAATGTATATGTGCTGAAAGAAGATGGAGAAGAGTGTCATCTAAGAAAACATGATGAGAGCTGGTTATGGCATAGGAAACGCGGACATCTAAATTTTGATCATTTAATCAAGCTCAAAAATATTGAGGCAGTAAAATATCTTCTAAGAATATCAAAGCCACAAGATTCTGTGTATAAACCCTGCCAAGTAGGAAAGCTAACCAGGACACAATTTAAATCCAAGATCTCTACTTCAACAGAGAAACCACTCCAATTAGTTCATATGGATTTATGTGGACCATCAAGAAAAGAAGGCATAGGGAAGGAAAACTACTTCATGCTAATCATTGATGATTATTCCAGACTCACTTGGGTTGCTTTTCTCAAAGAAAAATCTGAAGCATTTGAGAAATTTAAAATATTTAAGGCTTTAACAGAAAATCAAACATGCAACAGATTAAAGGTTGTAAGATCAGACAGAGGAGGAGAATTTATGTCAAGTGATTTCAAGGAATTATGTGATAAACATGGGATCAAGAGAGAATACACTATCCCAAGAATTCCACAGCAAAATGGAGTAGTTGAAAGGAAAAATAGAACAGTTCAGCAAATGGTCAGGTCAATGATGAATGAGAAGAATATTGGTCAAACCTACTGGGTAGAAGCAATACACACAGCGGTCCATGTTCTTAACAAATCCCACCTCAGACCACACAGTGACAAAATGCCCTATGAACTGTGGTATGGAAGACCTGCTTCAATAAAACACTTCAAAGTCTTTGGGAGTAAGTGCTACATAAAGAATAATAATGAAAACCTTGGAAAATATGATGACAGGGTTGATGAAGGCATCTTCTTAGGATGTGCTACCAATAGTAAAGGATATAGATGCTTTAATAAAATATTGCACAAATTAGTTGATTGCATTGATTTAAAGGTTGATGAAGGAGTCCTAGTAACAAAGGTGAGCAATATTGAGTCTGCTTCAGAGAACATAGGTAAAGTTGAAGATGAACAAGTCCAAGAATCAGAAAAATAAGACTTTGAATCAGATGAAGATACAAATACTCAGGTAGATTCAAACCAGCAGACAACATCAAATCCTTCCTCCAGAATTACTCAAAAGAATCATCCTGCAAGTCAGATAATTGGTGAGAAAGACAAAGGTGTATAAACCAGGAGAAGGATAATCAAAGACACCAAGAAATCACATATAGCCTTCATATCCATGGTGGAACCCAAGAACTTTAATGAAGCCAGTGAAGACGTAAATTGGTTAAAATCAATGAATGAGGAACTGGACCAGATTGAAAAGAATGACACTTGGGAACTCGTTCCTAGACCAGTAGATAAAAATGTCATAGGCTCCAAATGGATCTTTAAGAATAAGTTGAATGAGCAGGAACAAGTTGTCAGAAACAAAGCAAGATTGGTCTGTAAAGGCTATGCTCAAATAGAAGGACTGGATTTTGATGAAACATTTGAGCTCGTAGCAAGATTAGAAGCTATCAGAATATTTCTTGCCTATGCTTGTCATAAAAGGTTTAAATTCTATCAAATGGATGTCAAGTCAGTTTTTCTAAATGGAGATTTAAACGAAGAAGTCTATATGGAACACCCAAAGGGTTTCGAACTGTCTAATAACCCTGACATTGTATACAAGATGAAGAAAGCTTTATATGGGTTAAAACAAGCCCCTCGTGCCTGGTATCACATACTGGATACATATCTCCAAGACAAAGGGTTCAAGAGAGGAACAGTTAACAACAATCTATATATCAAAACAGAGGGTAATGATTTGCTCGTCGTGTTGGTCTATGTAGATGACATCATCTTGGGATGTAATAAATATTCATTGGTACAATGGTTTTCTTCTGCCATGGAGTCTGAATTTGAAATGTCTATGATAGGTGAACTGTCATTTTTTCTTGGTCTGCAAATTACTCAGAGATCTGAAGGAATGTTCATTTCTCAAGAAAAATATCTAAGAGAAATGTTGAAAAGGTTTCAAAAGGAAGATTCTAAACCTGTGGGCACACCTATGGTTATTGGATGCAAATTAAGCAAGGATGATGACTCACCTGATATTGATCAAAGTTCATATAGGTCAATGATAAGCAGCCTGATGTACATCACAACATCTCGTCCAAACATAATGCATGTTGTTGGAATGGTGGAAAGATATCAGTCTGCACCTAAACAGAGTCATTTGGTAGCTATCAAAAGAATATTCAGATATTTGAAAGAAACATTGAACTATGGCCTATGGTATCCTAAGAATCAAAATTTTCAATTATCAGTCTACTCAGATGTTGATTGGGCTAACTGCATGGATGAAAGGAAAAGCACGAGTGGAGGTGCATTCTTCTTAGGAGATTCTTTAGTAGCGTGGTTGAGAAAAAAACAAGGTTTCATTTCTTTATCAACTACAGAGGCAGAATACATCTCTGCCGCTACTTGTTGCACTCAGGTATTATGGATGATACAGACACTTGTAGACTTGGAGGTAAAATACACTGCACCGATCTCAATTCATTTTGATAACACAAGTGCCATAAGTGTGTCAAAGAATCGTGTATTCCACTCCAAGACCAAGCATATTCCCATAAAATACCATTTTCTGAGAGAGCAGGTCACCAATCAGATTGTTCAGGTTCATTACATTCCAACCACAGAACAAATTGCAGACATCTTTACTAAACCCCTAGCCAAGACACCTTTTGAATATCTCCGTCAGAAGCTGGGTGTCATCCCGTCTCACATCTAAAGAGAATCCATCCCGTTAGGGGGAGTTTGTGTTGGTTGAATATTGGATACCTCCGAAAAATTATTGCAACAGCTTAGGGGTAGCGTGTTTTTTTCTTTTTTCTTTTTTGGACATTGATGTCAAAGGGGGAGAAGAACAACATGAGAGGATGCTACGGTTGGAGATCGAGGTCTAAGCAGAATAGTGCATCCTTTCAGGGTTGCCATCAATGCCAAAGGGGGAGATTGTTGGCATGTTCACAGGGAAAATGCGCTTGTCATTGATGGAAAAAACACACAGGAAGGAGAAGCTCGGGAGGAGAAGTGACAGTGATTGTTGGATCACCCATTCTGAATTCCCAATGGCCGTCAAATATGAATTCAGACAGAAGGAGCGCGCAGATGGAGGACAGATCTCAAGAGTTAGATCTGAGCGCGGGGACCGACCATCGTCGGATCTAGGAGAACCTGAACAATCTTTAAAGTTCAACATGAAGCGGGCTTACAAAATCCCGAAAACAAGAGGACCGTCCATCATCGAGCAGGACACGTGGCTACAGTTCAGTATTTTGTTGACTGGAAAGTCAAAGGAAGGAAGCTCTCTAACCTTCCAATTCGTGATATGTGAAATCACGATAAGATCTGGGCCGTCGGATCTGGATTAATTACGAAGGACTAGCAGTGGTTAAATTTGGTGAAGCTGCAAGGCAGATAAGACCAGGAGTCATCCAAATCTCCAAAACTGTGAAGGAATCCTGGTCGTCCATCGAGGACAGTCGTGGGTCATTGGATTCGGAGGACACATGTTGAAAGATCGTCATTTCGCTGACTGGAAAGTCAAAGGCACGAGGTGCTCTATTCTTCCAACTCGCAAAACGCGAAATGATCTGAGTCGTCGGATCAAGGAGAAATCTGGTTCGTCGATCCAAGAAGGACACGTGGCGAAAGATCATCTCTTCGCTGACTGGAAAGTCAAAGGAACGAGGTGTTCTAACCTCTCGAACTCGCAATATGCGAAATCACGAAATAATCTTAGACGTTGGATCAAGGATGAATTTGGACCATCAGATCCAAGAGGTAGTTCATGACAGACCACGTCAAAAAGGACAGGTGGCAGTCTACGTCAGCAAGGACACGTGGCGCAATCATACAAGGACAAGTGTCAAGTTTACTCGGCATTTCAGGCCACTGGAAATCACAATTCTGAGTGACACGTGGCAGCCACTCGGCTTATGACACATCATTGAGTGACGCAAAAATGACGTCACTCATGGAGTTTAGTTTCAGGAGTTTTAGCATCAATACTCCCCCAAAGTCCCAAAAGCTGAAGTTCCAGGACGGAGGATAGTCGTCCGATCACCACGGATCGTGGACCGTGGATTTGAAGAGCGAAACGCTCAAATGACTAGCCAATGGTCATATCTCGTGGTCACATTGTCGAGAGCTGGAGAGCAGAGCTAGAGCTGCCAAGATCCATTTCAAAGTTTGCGACATGGAGAGTCAAGACAACTCTTCACAGAATCCCTGAAACACGAAATGTGAAATGCATTTTCGGACTTGGCCCCTGGTCACCACCCGTGGTCGCGTGAGTGGAAGGAGCTAGCATAGCTAGGCTCCATTTCGGGTACCGGAAGTTGGAGGAATCAAAGGACTCACAGGAGAATCCCCGAAACCCGAAATTGCAAAATGCAGTTTCGAGTTAAGTTGTGGTCACCGTCGGTGGTCACGTTGGAGGAAGGAGCTAGAGCAGCCAAGCTCCATTTCAGGGTTTGCAATATGAGGATTCAAGGAGACTCACGGGAGAAAACTCGAAATGCGAAATTGCGAAATGCATTTTTGAATAGGGTTGTGGTCACATCCATTGGTCACATCATCGAAGGTTTAAGGGAGGAGCTAGCATGCAGCTAAGCTCCATTTCGGAGATCGCGACTTGGAGATTCGAGATGCCTCATCCCCAGATCCCCGAAACGCGAGTCGCGAAAGCGCCTTATGAATAGGCGTTTGGTCACCGCCAGAGGTCACCTAAAAGGAAGGGGCTTAGCCAGAAGAGCTAGTGCCCACTGTGAAGTATTCTTCAAGAAGAGAGAAGGCGCCAAAATGCATGAACGCGCGGAGTTTCTCTCAGTAACTGCTAGAACGAAGTGATTGCATCTGCCAGAGAATTTGAGAAGCTGTAGGGTGGCTTCCAGAGGGGCCGAAGAGCCTCAATGTAACTGTTAGAGACCACTGATGGTTTCTGCCAGAGAATTCAAAGAGTCTTCAGGGTGATCGACGAAGAAGACAAAGAGTCTCGAGGCAACTGTCAGTGGAGTGTAAACTCATCATAGAGTCAACTGACAAATGGAAAAGGGTCGAAGACTATTACAGTCAGTAAAGCCAAAAGATCTTAGGAGAAGGGCGAGTGATGATGAACGCAGTGAAGTGTATGCAGTGGGATAGCGCATGCAGCATGCATAAGGTACAAAGAGATTATAAAAATGCAGAACAAAGAAGAGATTGGTGTTGCGATTTTTAAGAGTGTGTTATGCAGGTAGAAGAAGGGAGTTTAGAGGAGAGACAGCGCAACAGAAGGAAAGAACAGAGATGCATAACTGATACAGTAAAAGAAGGCTGAGATGCACATGCAGAGACATAACAGAAGATCAGAAAGCTCAAGGAGATGCAACTAGAGAGACACTGATACAGGAGAGCAAAGCAGCATAGCAGAACATTGATAAGCCTGGTAAGCCAATGACAATTATTGAATCATTGTAATAAATTCACAGAAAGAAAAGTTTTATATTTTAGGGTGGTTGGAAGGTGCTAGGGAGGATTGTTGTCCTCTGAGTGTCAAGGGGGTGCTTGAACACAGGGAGTTGTAGCTACCATCTGGTAGCAGCCAAAGAAACCAGGGTGGCAGGGTGGTGCTAGGAAGAACATTGGTTCTCTGTTATACAGGTTGGTGCATGTGTGACTGGAAGTTGGTGTTTCCATCTAGTTGGTGTTGGAGCAGTGAGGGAGTTGATACTTTCTTCTAGTGAGTGCTAGAGAAACCAGAGAGTTGGTGCTCTCAGCAAGTAGCAGCTTGCAAAACAGAGGTGGTAGCCTCATTATGAGTTGGTGCTCATAAGAATGATAATGTACAGAAAATAATTATCATATAAAGAAGAAGAGGTTTTCACCCTTTATGG
>JASDQU010739035.1:125565-153616 GCA_032191745.1 Picea mariana
CTCCAATATCAAGAGAGGGTTGACCTCTCCATCCTTGCACCTTCCTTCCACCCAAGAATATATGAGAGATAATAAAACTTTACATTAAATCATCACCATCAACCAACCATCACATAGAACCTGATAATGTTTCCTGAGACTTCTTCAACTTCTGCAATTCTTCAATTCTTGGAATGATTTGATCCTTTTGATAATATTACTCAATGTATTATGTGAAACTCCTCCAAGTTTCACTCCTTGAATCCTCCCCAAAAAGAATTTATAGAGAGAATGGTAGACGTTATTCAATTCTGGTTTATTCTGGAGAGCGAACTTGTACAGAATTCCCCGCGCTCAATATTTAACATCAGATTCTGAAACTCACACATAAGAAACTACAGCTCGTATTCCTTCCAAAGAAATTGGTATCACTTCATTTGGATTCTCTATGAAGAAGTTATGACTGTTTTACCCGGAACACCTGTTTATGACTAGCTTTAGGACTAGTCAAAAACCCTATCTTCCACAGAGTGTATCTCCAAAATTATAGCAAACAAAGACCTGAATTTTTTTACCACATGTACCTAGATATGTCTTCTCAATACCATATCAATTTCATCATCTAAATCATTCTAGAAAAAAAGTTATAGTGAAAATGGTAAGATGACCTGTAAATAACATACCTTAGAACACATCACCAAAAGACTTCATCCTCCCTTGAAATATGACCTTCTTTACTTCAGATTTCCTCTGAAATTTGACTTATGTGTGTAAAATAAATGTATAATGATATGTATTTATACCCCTTATGTCACTTCCTTTTAACATTAGGGCTGACCTAACACTTTCTTGTTTTGTAATTCTTTTCTTTAATTATCTTCAGGGCCGACCTGTACTTCCTTCTTCAATTCACTTTGTCATCTTCAAAAATTCATTTCTCTTCAACCATGAGGATCCACGTGATGTTCCACCTACCACTGAAAACAACATGATGTATACTATCCATCCATGGGTGTTGTGTCTACATGTGCACTGCCCTTCATGTCCAAATACCTTCATCAATCTTGCGGTCCAAAATCAATGACTAGGGTTGACATCAATGACAACAACTAATCTTCCAACAATATCCCCCTTTGTCACTGATGGAAACACTCATTCCCCCCCTATCATCATGATCCCAATTTCTCTCCCCCTTTGACATCAATGGCAAAGGTTAGGGCTTCTCCCCCTGAGTTTAATGGCAACAAAATACTCTCTTCTTTGGGGATACTCCCCTTGAACACGTGGCACTCAATAATACTTCATCCTTATTTTTGGTCTTTGAGAATTTTTCTTCCTTGGAATCCTTTTGTGTGGCTTCTGTCTTCTCTCTCTTCTTCATGTCTAGGATGTATATGTTGTTCGGTCTTCTTGTTGCAGTTGCAACCAATCTTCCTGAGTTATTTTCTCTGATTTTACATTTTCGGGAGTCAAACGTAAGAGTGTATCGTTGATCACATATTTTGCTGACACGGAGGAGATTATGCTTCAAATCTTCAACCAATAGGAATTTTCCTTCTTTTACATTTTCACTTCCAAGATTTACAGTTCCTTTTCCAAGTATTTTGGTAGATGAGTCATCTCCAAATGCAACATTTCCACCCTTTTTCTTCAAGCTGACAAATTTTCTTTGATCTCCAGTCATATGAGATGAGCACCCACTGTTTATGAACCATTCATCTTCTTCTTTGCATTCTTTACCGACCAATGCTATTCGACAAATTTTATTTTGTGGAATTTCTTTCCTTTTCCATATTGTAGTTGGTATATAGACATTTGACATACGATTATCTTCCTTCATCTCTCCACAATCTCGTGCTTTGTGACCAAGATTATTGCACTTGTAACATACAATATTTTGATCCATTAATGGGTCAAATGGATTAAAATTTCTATTGATAGGTCTACGAACATTTCCATATCTACTATTTTCACCATTCATGTATCTTGCGTAGTTATTCCTTTCATTGATTATACAATTGATTGCCTTGTGTCCAAAATTTCCACAAGTATAACAATGTCCAAAAAAGAAATTTTGATACGTGGGAGTAAGTGATCTTCTTTGTGGTGTGGTCCATCTGGGTTCACGATCTATTATTATGTAGTTCCCTTCATAATGATGGCTTTCATACACGATGGGAGAAGATCTTCTTGATGTCTCATTCCTTCTAAATTCTAGTATTCTATCTTGTTGTTCAACTTGTTCTGGAGTGTTGGTTTCATCATTTTCATCTTCCTTCTCTTGTTTTGTTGTCTTCAAACTGTCATTGTATCTTAGTCCTGTCTTGTTGTTTGGAGATATTTGAATGCTAAGGATCTCATCTAATTTTTCAGTGTTTTTTTCTAACTTCTTCAACTTTTCTATTGTCAATAGTAGCTCCCCTTTTGTGTGATCCAATTCCGCTTTCAATTTCTAATAATATTCTAATTGTTCCTTCAAGCTATCAATGGTCTTTTTAAGCTTGTAATTATCTTTTTCACAACTACTCAATTCACCTTTTAGTATTATGTTTGTGTTTCTAAGATTGTTATTTTCATTTTCAACATGCTTCAACTTTTCAAGATTATCATCTTCTTGTTCACTCTCTGCATTGTCTTTGTATCCCCAAAAGGAATCAAGGTTGGTTTCTTTATCTGAATCTTCTTTAGAAATGATTTCTTCTTCTTTAGAATTCTTGTGATCATCATCACGGGTTTCTTGGGTTATGAAGAGGACTTCTCCTCCATCATTATCTTCTTCATCACTCTCATATGAGGAGATGTCATAATCCTTGGAGTAGAAGCTCTTTTTATTGTTGAGACTTCTCTTTTTATAGTAGCAGTTTTCAACAATATGTCATATTCTACCATAGTTAAAGCATTTGAAAGGATACTTACCTTTGTATATTCCACTTCCCTTCTAGAACCTTCTTACGAAATTTTCTATTTCTTCATCAAGGTTGTTGTCCTTGTATTTTGTCTTCTTTATGATTTTAAAGGCTGCTTCATTGTTTGGCTGGTCACTTTTTGTACCTGTTCTCATTTCATATGCTATAAGAGACCCATGCAATTCATCCATTGTCATTTTGGTCAAGTCCCTAGTTTCTTCAATGGCAGAGACCTTAGCATCATACTTCAAGAGAAGTGATCTCAACACTTTTTGTACAACCAAGGATTCATCGAGCTCTTCACCTAATCCTCTGATAGCATTAACAACTTCATCAAATCTAAGAAAATAGGTTGCAATATCTTCCTTTTCATTCATCTTCAAATTTTCAAATTCTGCNACCAATGATTCATCGAGATCTTCACCTAATCCTTTGATAGCATTAACAACTTCATCAACTCTAAGAAGATAGGTTGCAATATATTCCTTCTCATTCATCTTCAAATTTTCAAATTCTTCTCTATGTCATTGAAGCTTGACCTGCTAAACTTTTGGATCACCTTCATAGATCCTCTTAAGTTTGTCCCATACCTCTTTAGCATTGTTGCAGCCCATCACTTTGCTAGCAATGGTTGGTATCAATGCTACTAGAATAACATGCTTGGATTTTGAATTACAACTCATAAGATTCTTCTCATTTGGATCGATTGGAGCATTATTTGGGATTACATAGCCATTTACAACTGAGTACCAAATGTCTACTCCCAAAACCGTTAGGTAAATTTTCACTCTATCACTCCAGTATGCATAATTTCTTCCATCAAATTTTTGAATCCCATTTGAAATGTGCTCATGGTCATCCATCTTTGCTCAGGATTTTACTTCCAGTGGTTAAACTGTTCTGAAGGCAACCTTCTCTGATACCAATTGTTGATACTTAGAACACATCACCAAAAGACTTCATCCTCCCTTGAAATCCGGCCTTCTTTACTTATGATTTCCTCTAAAATTCAACTTGTGTATCAAATGAATCTATAATGATACTTATTTATACCATTTATGTCACTTCCTTTTAACATTAGGGCCTACCTGACACTTTCTTATTTTGTAATTCTATTATTTAATTATCTTCAAGGCCTACATGTACTTCCTTCTTCAATTCAATTTGCCATCTTCAAAAATTCATTTCTCCTCAACCATGATGATCCATGTGACGTGCCACATACCACCAGGAACAACATGATATATAGCATCCATCCATGGGTGTTGTATCTGTATGTGCATTTTCCTTCATGTCCAAATACCTTCATCAATCTTGTGGTCAAAAACCCATGACTAGGGTTGACATCAATGACAACAACCAATCTTCCAACAATGACAATCATGGATCATATCCTTCTCCCCATTGGTTTGATATGGGGATACATATATCGTTCGTGTTCAGTGGTTGATATTAGCCATCTTGGCTTATGGAACTTGTCTTAGTTAATTAATTAAGAGTAATATTACATAAAATTAGGTTTTATGTCGTTTTGAATGGAATTAACTTTAGGAAAGGGGTTCATATAGGATAATTAGAGGGAACATGTCATAGTACCCATAATATTGTTAAGTTATTTCGATACACCGAACATTTTTGTCTAGGTGGTCCATTTTTATGTCATAACGTAGTTGGATCTTCATTCTAGATATCATTAAATTAGAATGACGTAGAAAGACATCCCCAAAATAGCCTTTAGAACACATGAAGGTAATAATGATTTTTTGGTGATGTCTTCTGGCTTTATTAATGCACCTTTCACATTTCAGAGCTTGTTGAATTCTCTTTTAGTAACCTTCCTTGGAAAATTTGTGTTAGTATTTTTTAATGAAATACTAATCTACAATCAATCTTGTGAAGAGCATGTACAACATGTTGACATGCTCTTAAAACTATTAGAAGAGAAACATATATATGAAAACCCTTCCAAGTGTTCCTCTGGGGTTAATGAAGTTGAATATTTGGGTCAAACTGTATCTCATTAAGGTGTCAAAGTAGAACCTAACACAATTAAATTTATGATGGAATGTTCAATTCCAAAAACCTTAAGAAATCTTAGAGTATTCTTGGGATTGATGGGTTATTACCAAAATTGTATCAATAAATAGTACCACCTCTAACAACATTATTAAAAAAACGAGGCATTTTATTAGACTCAATATGAAACCAAATATTTTGAAAAACTTAAGGATGCTATGTGTAAAACTCTTGTCCTAGCCATTATTAACTTAGAAAAAACCTTTATTTTAGAGTGTGATGCATCAGGGCATAGCATTGGTACATTTTTAATTCAACAAGCAAGGCCCCTTGCATTTTAAAGTAGACATCAAAGGAAATAAATTACTCATACCCATTTATAAAAAGGAAATGTTGGCCATATTACATGGAATTAAGAAATGAAAACCTTAACTAATAGGAAGATACTTCAAGGTAAAAATATATCATATTATTTTGAAGTACTTATTGAAACAATGATTATCTTCAAAACAGAAAACAAAATGGGTTAGAAAAATGTCGGGTTATGACATTGAAATTATCTACAAAAAATGAAAACAAAATCTGGTGGCATATGCACTTTCAACGAAGGATGATATAGGTAGATATTGGTGGCCACCCACCTATTCCAACTGGCACAAAGCATACTTCTGGAAACTTACCATTTTTAGCAGGTTTTTGTTCCTAAACTTCACGATCCATTTTGAGGGCCTAAATAAAGTTTTTTTGGGGATCGATCACCTCAATGAAAACTTAAGACTCTTATCGAGCCCCAAAAATGATTTTCCTTGAATATACCTTTACAAAGATCTATCTTGCACCCAAAACGAAGATCGTATGCAAAAGTTACACCCCTCAGAAGTTTATACACCAAACTACCCAAAACGGGGTCCACAAAATTGTTGGATTTTCATCTTTCGGGGTTAGGGTTTTGGATTTTATTTATGTTAAAAAGGCATTTAGATACTCATTGTAATTATATTATTTTGAATGTGAGTATCTGCCGCATCTCTTCTATGAGATAAGTTTCCACCATTCTAGTGCATCTTTCACTCTCTATTTCTATAGTTTTGTAGATTTTGCTCATTAATAGAAATTTTGTATTATTGTATCTATGTTTTTATGCTTGCATCTCTGATATATTTATATTTTGTTATTGGATATCTAAGATATCTCTTTACATTTGTTTATTATATGTCTGCTCTCATTTCATGCTGAAAATAATCTGGATCGGTGTTATCAAAGCAGGTTGCTCTTGATCATTTTTATAGTGCATGTCCCCGACGAGGTTTGAGTATAGAAAGTTGGGTCTCAATCTTGTCTCTCTTGAGAAAAATTTCTCTCTCATGCCCAACAAACCCTCCATGGAGGAAGAAAATAAAAATGATAGAGCAGACGATTCTATTAATACGCTGCTTGAGAAAGCTCTCACGCGACAGAGGGACGAAATCATGGATAATTTTTCCCACATCCTTCAACGCCTATTGATAATAACTGACACCTCTTCATCAAGAGGACACTTTTGAGGCACCTCTCCTTTCAAGGTAAAAGTTAATTTTGATATTACCATATTTGAAGGATAGATAGATGCAGATGCCCTAGAAAAATGGTTAAATCTGCTAGAAGGTTATTTATCTGTTCACAATTTTTTTGACAGGGAAAAGATCACCTTCTCACTCCTTAAGGCTCTCCCCCATGTCAAAAATTGGTTGGAAACTTACTGGGATAAAATTTCCACAGAGGATTCTAGAATATATGGGGTCGAACCCACTTGGTATTTTTTTTGTGGATGCGGTCAAGGAACACTATTACCTTGTTTGCAACTATGATGACCAATACATGAGATGGAATACATTGTGTCAAAAGAGGGGCCAAGAAGTGCCAGAGTTCACCAATACCTTTCATACCTTTCACACCAAGTTGGGTATCAAATATTCTAAGTGGCATTTGGTTCTGAAATACCATGGGGCTCTACACAAATACATCCAAATCAAAATGGAGTTTCTAGACATATCATCACTGGGAGATACCTATTGATATGCTGTCAAAATTGAGCAGAAATTTAGTCACCAAAACAAATAAGAGTTCGGGTCTGTAAATACACAACAAAAAAATTATGATAAAGATGACCCTAACAAACAACCTCCCGAAAAATAGTCCAAGCCACAAGAAAATAAGGGTCACGGGAAGACGAAGAAAGACACTAGAAAGTGGTGTGGTTTGCACAAAATCCTGTGGCACAACACTAATGAATGTTGCTAAAAAAAATCATTAGTGGCTGAGATGAAAGAAAAGGAGTTGATCCCTAATTTAGAATCTGATTCAGAAAATACTGGGAGAAGAAAAATAATTGACGCAGACTAGGGATGATTTTAGGGGCTAAATTTCACTCATGGGGTAATTTTACATGGTTTTTCCAAAAATGAGATTCTCTATTTTAAAAATGATTTGCCCAAATTCTATAGGATAAAATTATTTTACCTTAAAAATTGCCAAAAGTTTATAAAAACTATATAAAATCCTTAGAAATTTGAATATTTTTACAAAAATATCGCCAATCATTTATAGTTGGCATATGAAGGATTAGTAATATTCACCAAGGTTTCTACATTTTAAAATAAATTTCCATCTTTAAAATCATCCCTGACGCAGACCCCACTGCTAGTGTCATAACCACAACATTCCAACAAAGAGAACCAATCGATCTTGAAGAGGGGGAGCTCCTTTTTCATTCACACATGTGGGTGAAGGGAACCCCACTGCAATTTATTGTTGATAGCAGAAGCCAAAAGAAATTCATCTCAGTAGAGGTCATCAAACAATTGGGATTTTCAAAAACACCACACCCACAACCATACAACATTGGGTGACTTCACCAGCGACACAATCTTTGTGTCAACCAACGGTGTTGATTGTCATACAACATCCAACCCTTCACGGATGAGGTATTATGTTATTTTTCCCCATCAGATGTTTGTGATTTTCTCTTGGGCCAGCCATATATGAGGAAGTATCATGTTATCTATGAGTGATGTAGAACCCCTACCTCATAAAGGTCCACTAACCTCCCGGTCTCTGGATCGTTCTTCTTATGAGATGAATTAGATCTTTGGGCTCTTGATAGAACCCTTCAAACAAATCCACAGGTCCCTCATGAAAACTCCACTGGCACAAGAAATGCACGAGGTGTGAGTCTTCACCTATACACGACCACCAGATATGACTGCGACCTTTTCCGAAAAGGGATTTTTGAGTTTTGTGATTTCGGGAACCGAGATGTCGAGATTTATAGCTCTTCGATCTCCAAGATACCGAAATGCCAAAATATCGAAATCCCAATCTTTCTAACTGTGTCCTCTGTGATCACAGTCCTTCTTTCGGAACTTTGAGGTTTCCAACACCAAAATGCTCCAATGCCTTGTCTTTAGGATTCCCAAAATGATGAACCTCGGTATGTCGAAATATCAAATCTTGAGACCGCAGTCGCACTCAACAATACATCGCGTTTCGTGATTTTGGGAGTTTCACCGTTAAGTTTCCCGACTCTTTGTCCTTGAGACTTCTGAAATCTCGAACCCTGGTATGCCGAAATCTAATCCTATCTCGTGACCCGGTCATACTCCTTCTATGATTTCAGGAATTCGTGTTTCATAACTTCACAAATCCCTGCACAAAAATTCCTTTCCCCTCGTACTTTCAGTATCTGAAATACCGAAGTACTAAAATATTGAAACTCCGGTCCTCCTTCTCCTGAGAAAAATCAACGGCTATGAGCCTCCCTGATCCAATGGCTCAAGTCCTTTTGGGATCTCGTGGGTCAAGAGTTTTGAACTCTCACCCCTATATCTTCTGGTAGCCAAAATATAGAAATGCCCTTCCGGGGGTTTTCCCTGAAACCTCGATATGCCAAAATGTCGAAGTTTCTACTCCAAAGGCAAGTCACATTTCGTGACATCGGGGTTCTCACCTTGAAGTGCCTCAGTCTCTTGTCCTTGGGATTATTGAAATGTCGAACCCCGAATCTTCAAAATGGCAAAATGATTTAGCGACTCCTCTCCTTTGCATATGAGGATTAAACCTCATGTAGCTCCTCCTGGATCTGATGGCTATCGGCTATCCACGCGAGATTTGATGGTAGTTGTAGCTCCTCCCTGAGCTTACGCTTTCTTCCTTCTTCTGGAAGATTTTCCAAGTTCCAAAGGTCTCGCCCTTTTCTTCCTCTGTGATTCCTGATGGTTTTAGACCTTGCTTGTGTTCTGAAAACGCTATCTCTCCTGAGATTTCAGGACTTGTGAAGCCTTGAAAGGTTTCCCTGAATTCCTGCACTCCTTACAGTTGTTTCTCTATGCACAAAGGCACTCTTCCTCCTGAGCTTCATTTCTCTGAAACCTTGAAAGGTTCCTCAACTTCTGCACTCCTTGCAAAATCTTTTCACACAAATGTGCTATCTCTTCTGAGCTTGTCGACTATGAAACCTCTAAGGGTTCCTCGACTTTTGTACCTCTCGGCTATTGCTCTGTGCACTAAGGCAATGTTCCTCCTGAGCTTCTGAAATTGAGGTAAGTTCACTCTATACACACTCCATGTGCTTGACAAGCCTTCAGACGACTGTTTGTCTGTCAACACGTTACTCAGGTGTTGGCCCAGTGCATTCCTTACACGGGTCTTTATCCTTTCCCTCTGTGCACTCTTGCACTTGCTCAATGCCCTCCTGGCAGAGCTTCTGCAGAATCCTCAGTGCCTCTGTCTTCTCAATGAACTTCAAACAGAGTTCTTCTCTGGTACCTCTATGCACACACTCAAGGCCCTCCTGGCAGAGCTTCCACAAAATTATCAGAAATTTTGTCTTCTTGTTGAACTCAAAATAGAGTTCTCCTTCCCTACACCTCTTGCACACACTCAATGCCCTCCTGGAAGAGAAATTTAGAACCTTCAGTAGTTCTGGTTTCCTCCTCTCTGCTCTCCTCTTGCACAGTTCCTACCTCCAAGGTGTTCAACAACCTTGAGGCTCCTCCTTGAATCTGTGAATATTTCTGGTGTGCACTCCTTGTATGTTCTTTCTAACTCCACAGAGCTCAGATGAGAACTCCTTGCGATGGCTACAGAACTTCCAGTGTTCTATTGTGCACTCCTTTCATGGCCTAAAGAACCCAGACATAAATCAAAACTCAATCAGATAGACAATAAAATCTATCTATAACCTGTATCTATAGTATACAGGTGACACTCAAATGCATAAACATACACAGACAATTCATGAGCAGGAAAAACTGCTCTTTGTATTAATTTCCAAATGCCTATACAATTTGTTACGAAGGCTAGAATGTAACAAGTCTCAACTCTCTCTCGAGACCTCTCTACCTGAGAACTCTCTCCTTAACTCTCTACTCAAATTTATTTTTTTACAAAGTGGGGGCTCTCTTGAGCTTATCCTCAACCACCGTCTCTGAGCTATCACTATCGTCAAGCGACTCCTATGGATACATTACATAAATGGATGTCCAGTCCTGACAGATCTGGACTTAGCTGCAAGTAACCATTTAAGGCCAACCTAAACCACTTCTTGAACAACTACGTGGTCTGGCACTAAAATCCTTACAACGTTTATTGAAATTTCAAATTTCAAAATTGAGAGGGTTACGCCTCTCCCTTTCTCTATTAATGCATGCTGGATGTGCTGGTTGGATGGCACGCTACTGATGTGGAGTGATGCTCCTGCATCATACTCCTCAGCTGGAAAAATCATGAGCTCCTTCGCATGATCTCCTCTTTTTAGTGTTGAAATCCACCTGGATCCCAAACTTTCCCTTGGAGTTGTCCATATGCTCCTCTCTAGCTATGATGTTGTTGTTGCTACTGCTTCTTCTTCCCTACTACTCTTGCAGGCTCCCTTCTACTTAGATTCTCATTGTTGACCGCTTCTGCTGCTGAACTCAACATCAGCCTTCTGATCTCCTCAATTATCTCGTCTAGCTGCTTCAGTGGCTGGCTCTTTGTATGCATTCTGTTCCACTGCACTTCTCCCCTGCAAATGGGTAGATCAACTAGATCTCCCATGCCATATTCATATCTCTTTGCGGCACTAAGTGGCCACTCTACTCTAGACTCCATCTCTGCAGTCTCATTACTGAGTTGTTGCACAACCTCTTCCCATGACAGTTCTGTTGTTGCCATTTGTCTTTGTGTTGGTTGAATTCCAGTTGCTTCCAGCTTCTTCCTAGGTTGGTATGCTCCACTACTTGCTTCCAACTTAGCCTGTTGGATGTGCAATTTTTGCACCATCACCCTTCTCCCCAGGGATTCCAATTCTTCGCATAGATCAACAAAATCTGTGTTGTCTGCTTCTTCTTCTGTTGCAAGCTTTAGTGCTCCAGTCATCTCTGTTTCATCTTCCTGGATAAAAATTTTGAGCCATTCTGTTGAACGCTCATCCTTTTCTCCTTGGGAAAACATCATTATTTGCTCCACTTCCTCCTCCATGATAGTTTCTGCTAGTTGTCTCTCTTTTGTTGCTGCATCTGCAACACATGCTCTGGCCTCAACTTGGCTGCTTGGTAAGAATAATCGAATTCCCCCAATCATCATAATTCTCTTCTAACTCTCTCCTGTCAACATTCTTTGCTAATATGAACTCTCCTTTGAGTTCATGAGACTTTTTTATAGTCTCCTCTCCTTTCCCCTGCTCACCTGGCAATTTGGGAATTTTTCGTTGCCCACATGGCAGTCTATGAGATCCCGTGATCCCATCTCATTGCCCACCTGGCAATCTAAACTTTCAGCACTGCTCCCCTAGCAGTGTGCAAGACCTTCTACTGATCTCTTCCCATTGCCTACCTGGCAACTCGAAAGTTCACTTCTGCCCACCTGGTAGTTTACGAGATCAATCGATCCCACCTTCATTGGCACTCCTTGCTGACCCGAACTCATCCATGAGTTCATGAGACTTTCAGACATTCTCATTTACTCTTCCTTTCCCACCTGGAAATATGAATTTCCACTACCATCCTCATGACAGTCTATCAGATCCTCCAATGACCTCATTTAATTTCCCACCTGGAAATTGGAAAATTCATCTCAGCCTTCTTGGCAGTTTATGAGATCTGAAACTGATCTCTCTTCCTCCTCACTGAGGGTTTCTCCAACTTATGTCTCACAGATGCAAACCAACTCTGTTTCACTGAGGCTTTCAACATACCTTAGTCATTTCCTCAACTCTTGTTGTTGTTTCCTGGCCAACAAATTTTGAACAATCCATTTGGCTTTCCTGTTCAGAGACCATTCATACCTCCATTGTACTTTTGCCTCCTGCTGCATCTTCAATGTCAGTTTTCCACTCACCTCCCAGTCTCTGGATCTTTCTTATTCTAAGTTGAATTAGCTCTTCGAGCTCTTTCTAGAACCCTTCGAACAAATCCATAGGTCCCCCTTTTCTCCTCTGGCACGGGCCTTCAACAAAATTTGTGCGTGTGCCCTTTTTCCTTGGCGCTCTTCTCTCTATTCTGACCCGACATACCTTTCGGTTTTTTCGGGGTTTCGAGACTCCTGTGAGATAATTCTCCATGCCTCCTTGTCCTGTTGGACTTTCAGCCTCAGAAATTCCTAAAAGTCACAACGCCTCAGCTGGCTCCTCCCAAGCTCCCGGCTCCTGACCTCTCGAGTACCCGATACCCGCAATGATGAAATGATGGCCCACGATAATATGCCACCAGATTTTTTCGATTCGGGGAATCGCGATGTAAGGCTCCTCTTGTCCTTTGTTTTTCGACCTTCCAGTTCTCGAAATGCCAAAATAGTCACTTCTTCCAGGACTGAGATCTTTCAGGCCTTTTCCCAAAATCCTGACCACCTTCCACATGTCCACAAACCTATTCCAAAGGCACATTGTGTTCGCTACTTCGGGGTTTTCATCCCCAAGAGCTCATATTCCTTGTCTCTAGGACTCCCGAAATGCCGAACCCCGGTATGCCGAAATATGAAATCTTGAGACCGCAGCCCCACTCAACAATACGTCAAGTTTCATGATTTCGGGAGTTTCACCATCAAGTTTCCCAACTCTTTGTCCTCAAGACTTCTAAAATCTCGAACCCCAGTATTTCGAAATCTGATCCTGTCTCGTGACCCAACGATACTCCTCTTGTATTTTCGAGAATTCGCATTTCGAAAGTTTGCAAATCCCGGTGCAACAATTCTTTGTCCCCTCGTACTTCTGGTATCTGAAATACTGAAGTACCAAAATCTTGAAACTCTGATCCTCCTTTTCCTAAGAAAAAACAACAGTTGTGAGCCTCCCTGATCCAATGGCTCAGGTCCTTTCGGGATCTCGTGGGTCAAGAGTTCCAAACTCATACCCCTGTATCTTTTGGTAGCTGAAATACCGAAATGCCCTTCCGAGGGTTTCCCCAAAACCTCACCTGTATGCACCTTTTCAGGACTTTGGGATTCGTGATTTCACGAATCCTCCATGACAAATGTTTTCTCCTTGACCTCCCGGTATCTGAAACCCCGATATCCATAAATGTCAAAGTTTTTTCTCGAAAGGCAAGTTGTGTTTCACATCTTTGGGGTTCTCACCGTGAAGTGCCTCGGTCTCTTGTCTTTGGGATTCCTGAAATGCCGAACCCCGAATCTCTGAAATGTTGAAATGATTTAGCGGCTCATCTCCTTTGCATATGAGGATTAAACCTCGTGTAGCTCCTCCTGGATCTAATGGCTATCAGCTATCCATGCGAGATCTGACGGTAGTTGTAGCTCCTCCCCGATTTTATTCTTTCTTCTTTCTCCTGGAAGATTTTCCAAGTTCCAAAGGTCTCGCCCTTTTCTTCCTCTGTGAGTCCTGATGGTTTTGGACCTCGCTTGCATTCTGAAAATGCTATCTCTACTGAGATTTTGGGACTTCTGAAACCTTGAAAAGTTTCCCCGACTTCCTAGACTCCTTCTAATTGTTTCTCTGTGCGCAAAGGAACTCTCCTTCCTGAGCTTCCTTTCTCTAAAACCTTGAAAGGTTCCCTGAATTCTGCACTCCTTACATAGACTCTGCACACAAATGTATTATCTCTTCTGAGCTTGTCAACTGTGAAACCTCTAAGGGTTCATCGACTTTTGTACCTCTCGGATATTTCTTTGTGCGCTAAGGCATTGTTCCTCCTGAGCTTCTGAACTTGAGGTAAGTTCACTATGTTCACACTCCCTTTGCTTGACGAGCCTTCAGACAATTGTATGTCTATCAACACTTTACTCAGGTGTTGGCCTGGTGCATTCCTTGCACAAGTCTTTATCCTTTATTTCTATGCACTCTTTCACTTTCTCAATGCCCTCTTGGCAGAGCTTCTGTAGAATCCTTAGTGACTCTGTCTGCTTAACGAACTCGAAACAAAGTTCTTCTTTGATACCTCTATGTGCACGCTCAAGGCCCTTCTAGCAGATCTTCCATAGAATTCTCAGAAATTTTGTCTTCTTGCTGAAATCAAAATAGAGTTCTCCTTCCATACACCTATTTCACACGCTCGATGCCCTATTAGCATAGCACTTTAGAACCTTCAGTAGTTCTGGTTTCCTCCTCTGTGCTCTCCTCTTGCACAGTTCCTACCTCCAAGGTGTTCAACAACCTTGAGGCTCCTCCTTGAATCTGTGAATCTTTTTGGTGTGCACTCCTTGCACGTTATGATGTAGGAGCATCACTCCACTTTAGTAGCATAATAGCCAACCAACACATCCAGCATGCATTAATGGAGAAAGGGAGAGGCATAGCCCTCTCAATTTTGAAATTTGAAATTTCAATAAATGTTGTAAGGCTTTTAGTGCCAGACCACACAGTTGTTCAAGAAGTGGTTGAGGTTGCCTTAAATGGTTACGTACAGCTAAGTCCATATCTATCAGGAATGGACATCCATTTATGTAATGTAGCCATAGGAGCCACTCGATGATAGAGATAGCTCAGAAATGGTGGTTGAGGATAAGCTCGAGAGAGTCCTCATTTTGTAAAAAAATAAATTTGAGTAGAGAGTTAGGGAGAGAGTTCTTAGGTAGAGAGACTTGTTACAGTCCAACATTCATAAACATTTGTATATGCATGTGGAAATTAATACAAAGAGCAGTTTTTCCTACCCATGAATTGTCTATGTATGTTTATGCATTTGAGTGTCACCTATATATTGTAGATACAGGTTATAGATAGACTTTATTGTCTATCTGATTGAGTTGTGATTTTTGTATGGGTTCTTTAGGCTGTGCAAGGAGTGCACAATACAACACTAGAATTTTTGTAGCAGTTTGAGGAGTGCGCATCTGAGCTCTGCGGAGTCAAAAAGAACATGCAAGGAGTGCACACCAGAAAGATTCACAAATTCAAGGAGGAGCCTCAAGGTTGTTGAACACCTTGGAGGTAGGAATTGTGAAAGAGGAGAGAACAGAGGAGGAAACTAGAACCACTGAAGGTTCTGAAGTGCTCTTCTAGGAGGGCATCGAGTGTGTGCAAGAGGTGCATGGAAGGAGAACTCTATTCTAAGTTCAGCAAGAAGACAAAATTTTTGAGAATTCTGTGGAATCTCTGCCAGAAGGGCCTTGAGCGTGCGCATAGAGGTACCGGAGAAGAAATATGTTTCAAGTTCATTGAGTAGATAGAGACACTCAGGATTCTATAAAAGCTCTGCCAAGAGGGCATTGAGAAAGTGAAAGAGTGCACAGAGGGAATGGATAAAGACCTGTGCAAGGAATGCACCAGGCCAACACCTGAGTAAAGTGTTGACAGATAGATAGTTTTCTAAAGCCTCGTCAAGCACAAGGAGTGTGCATAGAATGAACTTACCTCAAGTTCAGAAGATCAGGAGGAACAAAGCCTTAGTGCACAGAGAAATAGCCGAGAGGTACAAAATTCGAGGAACCCTTAGAGGTTTCACGGTTGACAAGCTTAGAAGAGATAACACATTTGTGTGCAAAGACTCTGCAAGGAGTGCATAAGTCGAGGAACCTTTCAAGGTTTCAGAGAAAGGAAGCTCAGGAGGAAGAGTGCCTTTACGCATAAAGAAACAACTGCAAGGAGTGTAGGAAGTCAAGGAAACCTTTCAAGGTTTCACAAGTCTCGAAAGCTCAGGAGAGATAGCGTTTTCAGAATGCAAGCGAGGTCCAAAACCATCAGGACTTGCAGAGGAAGCAAAAGTGAGACCTTTGGAACTTGGAAAATCTTTCAAGAGAAGGAAGAAAGCGTAAGCTTAGGGAGGAGCTACGACTACCTTCAAATCTCACGTAGATAGTCAATAGCCATCAGATCTAGGAGGAGTTGCACGAGGTTTAATCCTCATATGTAAAGGAGAGGAGCCACTAAATCATTTTGGCATTTCGAATATTTGGTGTTCGACATTTCGGGAATCTCGAGGACAAGAGACTGGGGCACTTCACAATGAGAACACCGAAGTTGTGAAACACGACTTGCCTTTGGAGCAGAAACTTCGACATTTCAGCATATCGGGGTTTTGGATACTGGGAGGTCAAGGAGCAAACATTTCTTGTGGAGGATTCATGAAATAACGAATCCCAAAGTCCCGAAAAGGTGCATACAGGTGAGGTTTTGGGGAAACCCTCGGAAGGGCATTTCAGTATTTCGGCTACCAGAAGATATAGGGGTGCGAGTTCGGAACTCTTGATCCATGAGATCCTGAAAGGACCTGAGCCAANTCTTGTGGAGGATTCATGAAATAACGAATCCCAAAGTCCCGAAAAGGTGCATACAGGTGAGGTTTTGGGGAAACCCTCGGAAGGGCATTTCAGTATTTCGGCTACCAGAAGATATAGGGGTGCGAGTTCGGAACTCTTGATCCATGAGATCCTGAAAGGACCTGAGCCATTAGATCAGGGAGGCTCACAACCGTTGATTTTTCTCAGGAGAAGGAGGATCGGAGTTTCAGGATTTTGGTACTTTGGTATTTCGGATACTGGAAGTACGAGGGGACAAGGAATTTTTTCTTTGGGATTCGCAAAGTTTCGAAACGCAAATTCTCGAAAGCACATGAGGAGTATCGTCGGGTCACGAGATAGGATCATATTTCGGGATACTGGGGTTCAAGATTTCGGAAGTCCCGAGGACAAAGAGTCGGGCAACTTGACAGTGAAACTCCCAAAATCGCAAAATGTGATGTATTGTTGAGTGGGGCTGCGGTCTCAAGATTTCATATTTTAGCATATCGGGGTTTGGCATTTCAGGAATCTCGAAGATAAGGCATCGGAGTTTTTCGACATTGGAAACCCCAAAGTTCCGAAAGAAGGACTATGATCACGAAGGACACAGTTAGAAAGATCAGGATTTCGGTATTTTGGCATTTCAGTATACGGGAGATCAAAGAACAAGAACTCTCGACATCTCGGTTTGTGAAATCATGAAACCCGAAAATCCCTTTTCGGAAAAGGTCGTGGTCATATCTGGTGGTCGTGTATAGGTGAAGACTTACGCCTAGTGAATTTCTTGTGCCGGTGGAGTTTTCGTGAGGGACTTGTGCATTTGTTTGAAGGGTTCTAGCAAGAGCCCGAAGAGCTAATTCGGCTCAGAAGAAGAACGATCCAGATACTGGGAGGTCAGTGGACCCTACTGATGTAGGAGGTCTGCATCAATGATTCTTGACCCTATAGTGTCATTGTTACTCTAGGGGGTCATCTCTATAGGATACCAGAGGTAGTTCTAACTATTGTCCCACCTAAAAAGTACCACAAGGTAGTATCTCATACTACAAAATTCATCTTCTTCACAATTTGTTCAAAGGGTGAACATAAGGACACTGCAAGCACTACAACCTCGATCCAAGCACCTTCTATCCAACAGAAGAAGGTCAACAAGATTGCAGAAAAGTGCAAATATTCCTTCTGCACGTAGTCATCTCATGTAGCCCGACTGGTTGAACAAATTCAACGTTTCCAGCAACAGGTTTAGGACATCCTTCCACAAACCAAGCAGCACAACATTTCCATCAAGGAAAGAAACTCACAAAGATTCAAATTCAACAATCGCTTTCCCCTGTCCCCTAGGAACTCAACTCAATGGAGGCCATTTCTTCCTAATAAGGGAGGATTGATCCAGGTGTATATCGGTGGCCACCCACCTATTCGAATTGGAACAAAACAGTTTTCTGTCAACTTACTATATTTAGCAGGTTTTTTATTCCTAAACTTTTGAGGCCATTTTGAGGGCCTAAATGAAGTTTTTTGGGGGTTGAGCACCTCAATGATGGCCAAAGGCTCTGATTGATCCCCCAAAATGAATCCCATCGATGATACATTCCCAGCGAGCTATTGTGCAGCCGAAACAAAGATCGTATGCCAAAGTTATGCCCCCGGGAAGTTGATACACCAAAGTACCCAAAACGGGGTGCACAAAACTGTTGGATTTTCATCTTCCGGGGTTAGGGTTTTGGATTTTATTTATCTTAAAAATCCCTTTAGAGCCCCATTTTAATCATCTTCTTGCGAATGTGAGTATCCATCACATCTCTTCTCATAGACAAGCTACCACCATTCTAGCAAGTCTTTCACTATGTATTTCTACTATTTTGCACATTTCGCTCATTAATAGAAATTGTGTATTATTGTATCTCTTTGTTTATGGTTTCATATATGATATATTTCTGTTATATTATTGGATATACTAGATATCTCTGTACATTTATTTATTATATCTCCTCTCTCATTTCATGCCAAAAGTAATCTGGATCAAAGGAATAAGGCATAGAGGGCTTATTGAGTGTTATTCTCATTCCACAATCTAATTGGGTGGAATAAGGGTGCGCATTATGGAAGAAATATTATAAGGTATGGAAGATCACTCAACAACTACAAGAGGACTCACGTGAATTATATGAATTTGTGTAGAATAACAATTTATTTTGGTATTGAGATATCCTATATATGTGTAAGAATTCCCATCTCAAATATAAGGAATTTTTCAAATTGTATAGTTCTTCTATAGGGGGACATTTGGGGTTCCTAAAAATTTGCCACAATATCGATAATTATTTTTTAATTATTTTTTATTGCGAGGCCTGAAAATTGATTGTCAAATTTTTATGGCTAAATGTTTGGTTTTCCAATACAATATGAAGAGAAAATAAATACCCCAAGTCTCCTATAACCATTATCCATACGAAGTCAATGTTTGAAACATGTTTCAATGGATTTTATTTCAAGTCTACCCAAGTCCAAAGGAAATAATGTCATCATGGTAGTGGAGGATCAACTCATAAATTATGAACATTTTTCTTTTCTTTATCATCCTTTTAAGTCATGTACAATAACTAAAAAATTCATGGAAACAATTCATAAGCTACATGGAATCCTCAAAATTATTGTAACTTTTGGAATGAAATATTTTCTTATTTGGGTACACAATTGGCTCACACATCCTCTTACAATCCTCAATCCAATGGGAAAATTGAGATTGTGAATAAATATCTAGAAGGGTACATCTTCATTACTTTGCACTTGATAAACACACACAATGGATCAAGTGGTTTCCCTTGGTAGAATGGTGACACAACACATCCTTCCATACATAATAAAAACTGTCCCCATTTATGGAACTTTATGGATATCATCCTCCATCCATCACATCACCCTTGAGAGGGAAATGGAAGGTTCAAGTAGTGTAGAACTAACTAGAGAACCAAGAAGAGGTTCATTGGATACTGATAGACAATGTAGCTATAGAAAAAACTAGGATGAAAAAATAAGTAGATCAACATAACAATGAATGGGCATTTCAAGTGGGGAATTTGGTAAAAGAAGGATAATAAATTAGAACCCAAGTACTATGGTCTCCATAAGATGTTTTAGAGGATTGGAAGTATGGCTTACAAATCAAATTTTCCTCCATATTCACATGTACATCCAATCTTCCATATTTCTTTCTTAAATAAGTTAATGAGTTGTCAGATCCTAGTTCAAACTATTTTATCAAAGATTAATGAAAAAGGGGAAATCATACTAGAACAAGAAGCAATCCTTCAAAGAAGGATCAAGCAACTACAAATTTGAGAAATTTTTTAGTACCTCATAAAGTGGAAGAACCTACCAGTAGAAGAGGTGACTTGGGAAGATGAGTTCCTTATGTAAAAACATCGATATCTACTCAGGGGTTGATGGAAACACTTGTTTGAAGGGGAGGGGCATGTTAATATTTATATATTTAGTTATTACATTTCAATTTTTATATTAGTATTTTCCTTATTGGTTATCTTGACTCTTTAATTGTAATTGTATTTTTTGTCTCTTATATATAGCAAGGAGACCTAGTTTTAGCGAGCATTTCATCTTGTACATTTGCTATATTTTAAAAATAGGTTTATGTTGAGCACACACATATACTTAGGGAGGGGGGGGAGGGTGAATCAGTATAAGACATTTTTTTCTTATTAAAACATTAATCAACCATAAGAAAACAATCACATTTGATATCTATTATCTACAAAACATGGAACAAAAGACTTATGTTTGAACCATTTCGGGAGAAAACCACAAAAAATCTCTTTATAATTTTTTTTAGTGACCAAAATATTGTTACAAATATTTGAGGCACCAACCTACTAGAGACACCAATCCCCACTAGTCCAAACCCTAGTAGGAACCAACCTAATCTTACAAATATTCATAGACACCAATCCCCAATGCTAAGAACCAACTTAGCAAGAGACATCGATCTATTTGTGTCAGTTGCACTTACCTTCACCAAGTATGCTATCTATTTCTTCCTTCACTAGGTATGCTCTCTACATCTACCATCACCAAGTGTACTCAATGCTTTTTCCTACTCACTACTTCTCCCTTCACTAGGTATTCTCACTACTTTTGTCCTTACCAAGTATGAATCAAATTTGAATTTACAAATGGTAACTTTCCCAAAGCTTGTCGTTTTAGGCTTCTTTCTAAGAAAGAAATTGTGTAGCATGCCACATATCCATATTTTCAAATCTGATTCTAAAATTTTTACCTAAGGTAATTTTGTATGTCTCCTCAGATCCCTGAAAATTTCTTAGTATGAAAATTCCCAGAAAATAATCTATAGTGAAAATGTCAAACTGACATGTTTGAAAATTATCTTAGGACCATTCAAAAACCCTAACTTATATGGAGAATATCTCATAAAGTGTAGATAAATAAAATTTGAAATTTTTACGTGAGGTACTTCTGTATGTCTCCTTGGTTCTCTGGAAATTTCACAGTATGAAAAGTCCCAGAAAATACGTTGTCTTGAAAAATTCAAAATGACCTATTTGAAATTGATCTCTAGACCATTGAAAAACCATAACTTTCACAAAGAATATATCAAAAAGTATAGTGAACTAACATATGATATTTTACATGGATGATTTTATATATCTCCTCATTTCTTTGAAAATTTCACAGTCCCAATAGTCCCATCAAATAAGTTATAGGGAAAGTGCTAAGATGACTTGTTTGAAAAAAAATTCAAGACCATTCAAAAACCTTAACTTCCACAGGGAATATATCTGAAAGAATAGTGAAACAAGGTTTGAAATTATTACCACCTATACCTAGAGATCTTGCCTCCATATCCTCAAAATTTCAAGTTCCAAAATGTCCTAGAAAATACGTTATCAAGAAAATGTCAAGATGAGCCAAAACTAATTTTGCAACTCTTCCCTTTTGGAATGATATTCAATCTTTCTCATCCACTTCGTCAAATTGTATTACATTTTTTACATACAAACTTTCTCCTTTTATACTTTTTCATAACCTTTCATGAAGGGACATGTCCATTAATTAAATAAATAATTCTCATTTTTTTATTTTACTTTTCCAAATGTCGTGGGAGAATACCCAAGACCCTAGGTTTGAAACCACCATTTCACTTTTTTATTTTTTCACATTCACCCCTTCTTTAATATACTTGTAAGACTATATATATATATATATATATATATATATATTGGAAATTCTATGTGTATTGTAATTTTTTAATGGAAACATTAATCCTTTGACATCAATGAAAATAATTCCAAGAATTTCCCCATCAAATATGCTTCTCATTCATTATTCTCTCTCATTTGCAAGGCATGAAGTTACTTCTCTTTCTCTTTTTATGTTACTTGGGTGTTTTGGTGCATAAAATGGGAACTATAATAGTAGCAGTTAATATAGTTTTGGACAATTATCTAACACAATATGATACTATTTGTAGTAAATATGAAGTCACCCAAGCTCTAATTTTGGACTTAGATTACCCAAGAACTGATGTAAGGAGTTGGTATACACTAGGGACCCAACTTGTTCAAGAGAAAAAAATTTAATCCAACTTACAAGTACAAAAATAGTTGTTTCAGGATGGGAAAATAGAATACATGGAAGTGACCAAAACAATCACTCATATTTGGTATGTACATGGAATTGGTTTGAGATATGAAATAAGATTTTAACCTAAATATACTGGAAGTACGAGATACCTCGATACAAGAAAAGATAATATTCTTAGTGGAAATAAAGAATGTCAACATAGTAGTAAAATGATTATTGAGAGAATGGTGTGAATTAGAAGAAAAACTAAACATTATCACTCCTAATATTTACAAAGTCTGTATTGATGCAGTAGAAGAAGAACCTCAACATAAATTGGAATGGACAAGCCTAGTGCATTGACAACTAGGTTTCACCTTCACTAACCCTAGTCCTTCAATGAGTCACTCTTCAATATTAGAAAATATGGTGAATACTGGTAACATTCAAATTGACAAACCATAACTAAACATTGTAAATGAATTTGTAAATATTTATATTTCCATCTACTCCTTGGTTCAGTAAAATGATTATTTTGGGGTTGGGGGAGATGTTGTAGTGTAGTTGAATAATTTAATAGCTTAAGTAGTCATCTAGACATTGTAATAAAATGAATAGTTGAGTGGAAGTTGAATTCGACCCGATAGTTGGGTTGGTCAATTGTTTGGTTGGGTTGACCAATGAAGTTAGTTATGGTATTCGTAACTACTTCCACATTTTCGATTGTATAAATAGACATGAATCTAACATGTAATAGTTGTTATTGGTTAAGAAGATCATATTATTAAGACTAATTGTTGATGGTTCGATAATTACTTCTCTTCTCTTGTTCCTCCTTCTATGTATACATGCATGTATATTATTTCACATTATGGTTCAAATTGATTTCACTATTAGTAATCAAATTTACTATGTAATCCCTTAGATTACAACACATGCTAACCAATTGGAGGTAAATGAAAATTTTGAGGAAATTTTTCTATTCGAGAAGCTTCCTTTGAAAATAGTTTGGGTGGTGATTCTAATGTTCGTATCATGGAAAATTTGGTTGGCTGGAAGGCATGCATTGTTTAGGAAAGAACTCCCCTCTTTTAAAAAACTAGCAAAGCAAGACTAAGGCCAAATGGTGGATACTATTCTTAATAAGGGTACTAGATAGGTCCAATTCCATCAATATAGTCCATAGGAGACAATATTCCCCATAAATATTCTCACGTTTGATGTAATATCTATGAAAAAATCCCTAAATCCTAAAACAATCAATCAATGGTAGGTCCATATGAGGATCGTACAATTGCAATCTAGGCAATCTAGTAGAATTCAATATATTTTGTTCTTAAATGAAAAATATGAGGGAAATTTATGGAAAGGAAGTGTGGGGATGGGGAGGGAGAAATTAATTTATGATCTTGAAGGAAG
The DNA here is from genome assembly GCA_032191745.1 of Picea mariana. Lineage (NCBI taxonomy): Eukaryota > Viridiplantae > Streptophyta > Pinopsida > Pinales > Pinaceae > Picea > Picea mariana. Next base: position 149,172 of record JASDQU010739035.1, read on the forward strand.
GAAAATAATGGAATTTTCTAGGGGTCTAAGAACTACCATAAATAACAAGGAAAATACCCTAGTCATGTACAAACAAATACCTATCCTTGATAACAAATGAGTTCATAGTGCCATAATGATTAGTGACTATATTATCATTATTCATGTACAAACGACTATCTATCCTTGAAAACAAAGGATTTCATGGTGTCATAATGATTGGTGACTGTATTATCATTATAAAGGAACTTTTCCCTTATAGTGTTCCTCCTAATCCTCAAATGTATTGACTATGTGAATGACTTCGTGAGGTGAGAAAATATTTTGAATCCTTAGATTTATTTCATGTATATGAAAACCTCAATAAGGAGGCAGATAACAAATTCAACCAAGAGACCCACCATGATGAAGGAAAGGAATTTAAAAAGGAGGCAATTATTTTTTCCTCCATGTTTCCCTTCCATGAATGCAATTGGGTAAACCTCTACAATAAAAAATACATGTCATCTATTGCATTTACAAGGTTGAAGAACCAACATCCATAATTTCCCTATTGCATTCATGACTCCATGTAACACCCCATTTCCCCCTGTCTGTAAAAATAACTATACTGGCCAAGTATTGTGGAAAACTCAGAAATGTGAATGTGTGATGTGAATAACAGTATGAATCTATATATTGCAGGAATGCTGAGAGGGGATGTGCTGAAAAAGAGACCACGATGGCTGAAGAAAGGTGGTGGAAGTCACCTGGAAAGGTGGCATTAACTTCCATTGAAACCAATACCATATTTGGACTTAATTGGCTCGGAGAACTAAGAGCAACTCGTTGGCCCCAAATTAAATGACTTGCCAGGTTGGTAGGTAAATGGATCCTCATGAGTAATGCGGGATGGGGGTGAACCACCCATCTGTAGAGTCCTCATACCTGACCACCGCAAGGAAAATCATGCCACACGCAACCTCACCGAAAGGAGAAAAGGCAAGAAGAGTGGGTGATCAAGGGGAGACACGAGGGAAAGAAGGAAAAGAACTCTGGAAAAATACAGAGTGAGTGATAGCGGAGAAGAAGGAGAGTAACCTTCATTCTCTGTCACTGGAAAACAGAGACTCAGTCTCGTAGCATCGTGGTCTTAGCTCGAGAGTGGCTAGTAATAATTCTGTTGGGAGTCGCTGAGCCTACGGTTGGGTGGAAATGAGCACCCCTCTCAGCAGTTGCAATCACATCAGGTGTTATTTCTGATAAGTGTTTTACATCTTGCATCTTGAAATTTATATGTTGACATGCATGCTCATAGTCTATGCAGTTTATGAATGGTTTGAGTATAAGACTATCTGTGTGGTGTTTTGATCAGAAATAGTGGTTGCATGATTTTATTGGAAGGACCACGTATGGCTTATGTTTATAGATAGATTTGTGTGTGTATATATATATATATGCATATTGAATTAATTTGGACTTCAAGTATGCTTTTGGAAAATCTATGCCCTTATTCATCCCCAGAAATACCTGGAATAGATCTCTCCATAGAGATACCCTTCTTGGAAATATTACCAAGAACTTGGAAAAGGATTTGAAGGTGCAAGTCTTAGTAAGCCTCTACAAGGAAGAATGATCCTCTTGAAATCCCGAAATGGCAATGTAGGGATAAGTATCGATCGATAGATGAGATCCTGTCGAAAGATCTGCGGTCATTCACGACCGTTAGATTGGAGAAAGAAACGAGGGCATTAAATGCCTTAACCCTTTTCCTTTATCTTCGTGAGTAGCAAAGAAATCGGGACGGTAGATCCCCAAGGTCCATGGGAGTATCTAGACCGTTGGTTTTTCCATGTATCGGGAGCAGCGGGACAGTGCATAGTGTGGGACAGATCTAAACCGTCAAATCTTAGTTAGAAAACCCGACAGCTATTGGATCTGTCAGGAGATGCATGAGGGTTAAGCCCTCATGAACAAAGGCAAAAATCCTGAAAGAGGAGTTGGTATCGGGATTTCAGACTTTAGGATTTCGAGAGTCCCATTGACAAGAGGTCAGTCTCTCATCTTCATAAATTCCGAAAGAAATAGGATGGACATATTATGAGGAATGGTCACCTGGATCAGGGCATAGCCAGGACGACTAATGTGACAAAGGCCATTTTGGGAAATCAAAAATCGGGAATTCAGGAGTCCCATTGACAAGAGTTCGGGTTCTCGTATTGATAAGTCCTGAAGGGAATGAGACTGCGGTCCTATGAGAATTGGTCATATGGACCAAGGCATAGCCCAGGGGGCTAATTCCTGATCAAAGCCTCTTCAACATTTCGGCATTTTGGGGTTTGCAAAGTCGAAAGACTCGACTCGCTTATAACGTTGAGTTGTGAAATGTGAAAACGTGCCTAGTTGTTTGGCCTGTGATCGTGATCAAAGATCACACAGAGGTGGGAAAAAGGGAAGATATAGCCTGTGCTAAGCCCCGTAGGATTTTGGGAATTCTATCCCTCGAGAAAAGGAAAAAAAATTATTATGTCATAGTGGTTGTGTGTCAAATTGGTATCAGAGCATGGTTACAACACTTGGCCTGCTTGGGCTCATGAACGAGTTGCGTAGAATCTTCGTTCGGAACACTCCTAAAAAGATTAACCCCTTGTCTTAACCTTCCTAATCAAAAGACGAAGTTAAGAATGAAAAACCCCTATTGTGTGTGTACATGTGAAAATATGAATTATGTATTGGTTATAAATAAATAAAAATATTGACTAACAACCAGCGTTTTTCCCTTTTGCACACAAGCGGAAGATCAACCGTAGGAAATTATCAACGCATAGTATGGTGACTCACCATGAAGTGGGATAGGGCTCCCACAATAGAGACGAAGATTCTGACGAAAGGAGGGAAGTAGGGACCCCTCCAAGTCTAGCCGAGACTGTGAGGAACCTCATAGTCGAATTATAAAGATGGAAGGCCGACAATGAAAGGATGATGAAAGAACAAGAAAAGAAAACAGAAATTAACACAGTTTTACTACAGAGTTTATCCGATCTACAAAGACAAATGAAGCATGAACCTGAAACTCAGAAACATGGTCATATCAGTGGCCACACTGAGAGGAGCACCTCGAAAAAGGTCCACCCCAGAGGTAAAGGACAAGCGTCGGATGATTCCCCTGAGCAGGAAGCTGGTGATTCAGATGGATCTTCTAGCAGCAGAACCAGTTCCTATTCCCAAAGGAAACAAAAGAAGAAAAAGTCTTCCAAAGGTCGTAAATTCGAAGAATTCAGAAAATCCAAACCACCCTCCTTCGATGGTAAAATAAAGAAGGGAGAGGAAGCAGAGGCCTGGCTTCTTGGACTAAAGAAGTATTTTAGAGTCCATGACTTTTTAGAAAATATGAAGGCCCGAGTGGCCACCTTTAACTTGAACGGAAAGGATTCCATTTGGTAGGAAGACCTTAAGAATGTGAAGGGGGTTCGCAAAGAGGACCTATCTTGGGAATGGTTTGAGAAATACTTTCGAAAGAAGTATCTGTCGGAAACATATTTCAATGAAAAGACTAAAGAGTTTTATGAACTAAAATTGGGAGAACTCACTATAGAAGAATATGTCAACAAATTCCTCGATTTGTTGAGGTATGTACCCTATATAATTCGGAAAAGGCAAAGGTGCAACGCTTCATCAGTGGACTACCTAAGGACTATCAGAACATAATTGAATTTGATGAGCCAAATACTCTAGAAGGCACTATTCAAAAGGAAACCTATTGTCATGAACATTTTGGGCATCGAGCAGAACCTCACGAAGGATGGAAATAGAAGAATAGTTCAAGATTTCAGAAAAGGGGAATTAAATCCCCAGGATTTAAGAACTATAAGAAGAACCCAAGAATGAGCTTCCCAGCCCAAAGTATGAACCAGTAGAATTTTCCCTCCTTGAGTGGAAATAAAACTTCTGGACCCATATCGGTGAAGACTGATAACCCAAAGAGAGAACCTTTGAAATGTTGGGGTTGCGGGGAAGAACATCTATTGAGTGACTGTCCACACCGACAACATAATAGTCAAAGGATTTATAACATCCAAGAAGCTACTACCGTCAATGATGTGGCCAGGAGTGAGCCACAAATTTATGCAGCCTTGGATAATAACCAAGCCGACCACAAAGCTTCAGTAGTGGAAATAGAAGGTATGATTTCCAACCATCTAGTGTCTGTTTTAATTGACCCTGGTTCAAATTCGAGTTATATAGCCCCTAAATTTGTTGATAAGTGTAAATTGCAGCCACAAAAACATACCAAGCCATGGTTGGTACAGTTAGCCACTGGCACCAAAAAAAGGGTAGCAGAGGTTATACCAACCTGCCAATTGATGTTGGGTAGATTCCCCACCCAAACAACCCTTAACTTATTACCCCTGGGATCGTATGATCTGTTGATTGGTATGAACTAGCTAGCCACCCATAAAGCCAGATTGGACTGTTACCATAAAACC